>MU280844.1:0-150318 GCA_022385605.1 Xylariaceae sp. FL0594
TGGCAAAAGGGAACCAGAACAACAAAGTTGTCTTGTCATTCTTACTTGCAGCTATCTAGTATACGCTGGAACTGGTGGAATGTCACGCCGTGACATTAATTATATTTAGTAATAAAACTTTTAATTGTTAAATTTTATATTATAAATTAAAAAGCAATAATTTAGTATATTTAACCATATATTCTATTAATTTAGTAGTTAGCTAGGTCTGCTTAAAAAGATTTTTTGTTTGTATATAATTTGTATAGATAGAGAGTATAGCACTAAGCTCCTCCTGCTAGTTGTCCCCACCCCCTTATTATAGCTCTGCAGACAACTGCCAGAAATGACCATTTCTGATAGTACCCTGCCACCAGTACCTTCACAGCTGTACCAAAATGGAAAGACCCCTTTCAATCACACCATCTTCATCTTATGTACTGTATGCAAGTGAAGCACACTTGGCGCAGGGAGTACAACAGGTTGTACTGCTGTACCTACATGTACTAATGCATTGTGCTCCTGCACGGCACTCTTTTCGAACACAGCTGAGGATAGAATCGAGCTGTGTTGTGGGGACAAGTCCCTGCCGCTTTCATTGTACTTGGTAAGGTCGAGATAAGAACCCCTGTCTACCACACAGTCGCATATTCACAGGCAAGTAAATCACCTTACTTTGCAGTTATAACATCTGCATCAGTCGCACCCTTCGGGGTGGAACCGGTCTCTCCAGCACCTACTTATATACCACCTCACAGACTGTTAGAGGCAGAAGATAAGTACTAGGCAGGCGCGTTGGACGGCAACTTTCAAAGACTACCTGGCATCTTAGAATATCCCCACACCCATATTCGACCGGGCCACGCGGGGTCCGGCATAAGCTCCATAGCGGCTCGGCTTCCTGCCTGGCGGCGCTCCTCGATCTCGCGTAGAGCAACAGCAGTCACAAAGAAAGATGCCCGTGGTGACACAGCCCCGGCGCCAGCTGGCGTCCTACCCAGTTCCAAGCTTCTTCTACCGCCTGTTCTACACAATCGGCATGGTCGCCCGTGCGCCCTTCTGGGCTCTGCAATACGGCCTGTTCCCGCGGACGCGACCATACCATACCTGGACCTTCAAGCAGGCCTTCCTGATGAAGGTGTTCACCGAGGTTGTCTACATGGATAGCCGGACGGAGAAGCCGCGGCCCTTGTCTCTCGAGCCGGGCAACGAGGGGGATAGCTGGGTGACGCTCGAGCCCTTCCCCTCGACCATGTATCTGGGGCCATTGGAGGACAAGAACGTACAGCCTGCCGTGATCGGAAGCACGTGGTTTCCGTCAAAGCCCACCGAGTTCTCGGGTCTTGGCAAAGACAAAGCGATTGTTTTCCACATCCATGGTGGTGGTTTCGTGCTCGGCGACGGGCGAAAGGCAGAGACACAGTTCCTGGCAAATCTTTACCTCACCCACGGAAACGCGGCAGCCGTCTTCTCACCCCAATACCGGCTGGCCAGCCGGCCCACATCTGCACCATTTCCGGCACCGCTCCAGGACACTTTGACAAGCTATCTCTATCTGGTACGCACGCTGGGCATCCCGCCCGAGAAGATCGTGCTGTCGGGCGACAGCGCGGGGGCTAACCTCGCCATCGGCCTGCTCCGGTACATCACCTCGCATCCGTCGCTCGAGATCCCGCTGCCGAACAGCGCGGTACTGGTCTCACCGTGGGTCGCGCCAGTCAAACACCTCTGGCCCGAGATCGCCATCAAGAGCAACCCGTACTTTGCGACCGACTACCTCGGCGTCGACTTCTGCCGCTATTGCGCGGGCGTCTACACCGGTCCTGCTTCTTCTGGCGTTGCACCCGATGACGCCTACATCACGCCTCTCGGCCACCCATTTGCCGTCCCCGGGGTCCCTATCCTTGTCACCGTGGGCGCTCTGGAGATGCTGTCGATCGATGGAGATGCGTGGGCGAAGGAGATGGCACACGTGCAAGGGAACCAGGTTGAGACATACTTTGAGCCCGAGGCCCCCCACGACACGCTGCTGCTCGGCTACGTCTGCGGGTTCAAGGACAGCGCGGCTGAGGTTGCGAAGAGGATTGGCGAGTTCATCAAGAGACAGATTACAGAGTAGATACGTCTCCTGGGCGTCGAATTTGGTGGGAGCGAGTGAGAATGAATGACGAACGTCAAGGTAGAGCAAGAGATCGAAGGAGTAACCAGGCTGAAGATGCTATCAACACCTGCCTACCTTATATAATGAATGAATGACACGGCCTGATTTCAATGCCCAAGTTGTAGTATTTTTGCATACCAAAGTATGCCCCTGCGGTTTCACGTTTATGAGCACAAACTGAAATGGTACTGGGCTTGTGAAGCAGGTAGGGAAGCGAACTAGAGGTGGTTCTGGGTGTCAGTTCCAACTTTTATACTGCTGTACTTGCAGGTATGTAGGTCCATGTGGAGGCCAGAGCGCGCTGACGGACGAGCTAATCAACATGGGATGCCTGGATGCGGAATTGTGGAGGGGCAAGAAACCACAATGCTCAGTACCATTTACTATGTCCAATGGGCAGTACTTCTTAACTTGTAATGTTGGAAAACGAAGAATACCATCTCCAAATGTAGACTACTACAGGCCTCACTGCCAATCAGGCACGCAGCAGGCGTTTGTGTTATATCTGATATACCTCCCTCCCCCGCACGCGGCACAGGTAAAGAAACAGGCTGTGGCGAGACAGGTTATGATCAGCTCACACTCGACACAGGCTGCGCCTCGCCTTTCTTGAACGTCTCCTCTCGTACCTGTGACAAGATTTCCACCCCAAAACATCGGCAAATTCCATACCACCAGGAGCCTAAAGAGTCCAGCGAGAGGGCTGATAAGGTGCCCTCGTCTGATTCCAGTCACAATGGCGGCCCCCGAAAGCTGCAAGGGGGCGCGAGAACTTGTGCAAAAGATCACAAAAGACCATGGATATGTTAGCCCTGAGGTCCTCGAAGCACTTGATCCAACAATCCGACGTGAGATTGAAGAAGCATTGCTGAGGAAAGATATGATGATCGGATCTTCTGTGTTGACGTACGTGAGCCTCCATCTGCCAGTATCCAATCCGTGATGTTCGACCGACTGTACGTATCTTGCTGACCTACCGATACTAGACTGGCCAAAAACCTATACACAAGCAAAGCCCGCTTTGTTTTCGAGCTCATCCAGAACGCCGACGACAACTCATATGACAAGGCCAAACGAAAGGGGGATATGCCCTACTTGTCCTTCCAGGTGTTTCAGGACCGCATCATCGTTGAGTGTAATGAAGACGGATTTACCACTGCCAACCTTGCTGCCATCTGCAACATTGGCAAAAGCTCCAAGACGGGAGCTCAGGGCTACATTGGAGAGAAAGGGATAGGCTTCAAATCTGTCTTCATGGCTGCTTCAAAAGTGCACATCCAATCCGGCTTCTTTTCATTCTCCTTTAGGCACAAGCCCGGCGACTCGGGAATGGGCATGATCACCCCAATTTGGGAAGACGCAACCGATGACGCAACCAAGGAACTCCCACTGCCCTTGACGAGATTCACGCTCTATATGAACACGGATGGCGACGCCGAACTACTTACGATGACGCGTGATTCCATTCTGACCCAATTTGCCGAACTACAGGAGACTTTCCTCCTGTTCATGAAGAACATTGCTAAGATCAGAGTTGTCTTGCACGGCGAGACGGCGCAGCAAACGTCTGAAACAGAATATGCCCTGGAGCGTCCGAGCCCGACATATGCGGTTCTGAAGAAAACCAGTATCGTCGGAGGATCGTCGGAGGAGAGCGTCAAATACTTCCACGTTACCACCCACGAAGCCACAGGCCTGCCCAAGAACGAGAACAGAACTTACTCCGAGGCCGAAGAAAGAACACGACCGTGGAGAAAATCCCAGGTCATCTTGGCTTTCCCACTCTCAGAATCACACGAGCCCATCGAGGACGAATCGCAATATTTATTTGTCTTTCTGCCTGTGCGGCCGGTTGGGCTCAATTTCTTGATCCATGGCGACTTTGTCACAGATGCCAGCCGACAAGACGTTGTTTTGAACTCTCTGCGCAACGTCCAGTTGATCGAGGCGGTAGCCTCTGCTTTCATCAAGGCCACCTCGCAGTTTTGCCAGCATGACAATCTTCGATACAGCTGGGTAAGATACTTGCCCAAGACACCGAGCACAGGGTGGCTCGGACTCTGGTTAAAATTAGTGATGAGCATTGCGGAGAAATTCCGTCAGGCAAAGGTATTATATGCTCAAGTGGACCCAACGAGTCCGCGGTCTATCATGGATCTCTGTCGGATCAATGGCGACTTGCTCGACGAGCACAATCAGCCCCTGTTCGAGGAAGAATACCCGGGAAAGGTCATCTCGCAGGGCTACAGCGACAAAGATATAGAGACACTCTCGAGCTACGGGCTTCGTTTGGCCGGCTGGCCAGACATCATTGAATGGGTCAGGCAGGACCTCAAACGGGATTGGTACATGTCGCGTACGAAATCGTTCGCGACTTCGGCAACATGGCACGAGAAAGTGGCAAGACTCCTCATTTCGGGCCTTGACCAGAGGTCCAACATCGCATCAGAGATCAAGAAGCTCGAGCTTATTCCGCTACTAGGAGGCTACACGTGGACATCCGCAAAGGACGCTAAGGTCTATTTTCCGAAAATCGGGAAGTTGGAGATCCCGTCCACCATTGATCTACGTCTTGTTACCCAATACCCGGGTGAGCCTATGCGTAACGAGCTCTTCAGGCGGCTAGGTGTCGAGACGGCTTCTGTCCCCCTTGTCCGACAGTCAATACTTGTTTACTATCGGAGAAAAACTCCCGATCCCGAAACATCGAGATGCCATCTAGAGTTCCTTTACAGAACCGAGGGCTTCAGATCCGAGACCGAAGAATCCTACGATTTGATCAAACTTCACGACCGATCTGGAAACGTGCTAGAGCCCTCCAGACAAACCATGTACATTGCCAACGACGATCCGTACGGTCCCTGGGAGCTTTTCAGGCCCACGCAAACAGGACCAAATCCTGGCGATGGTGCGCCAGGATATCCTGCTAGTTTTCTCCACGAGAAGTACCTCGTCGACCCTCCAGCCGATATCGATGCCTTAACGACGTGGCTTGGGTGGTTCTGTGATGGACTTTCAGTCAGGAAGCATGTCAACCTCGAAGACCCCGATGTGAGAGAGTACATTGAAGAAAATAGACCCGAAAAGTTCCTGGGTGCTGTTCATGGATATTATAGCCGACTGGGTCACACTATGAACCCAGAGTTTATCGAGACCCTGCGAGGCACGAGAATCCTGTGCCGGGGCAACACAAAATACCCTTGTCGCTATACGATGACCCCAACAGCGGATCTGGTGAGACGGTACGAGAAATACCTCGGGGAAGACGTGTCTTTCCCTTTGATCCAGCTCGAGTTTGAAGCCCCTAGCATCTTCCCACTTAGTTGGAGGGTCATGTTTGAAAGTCTACGAATCAATGTGCCCAGCGACACCAAGTTTGCGGTGTACATGGTGTTTTACTTTGTGTGTCATATTTCCAGCCGTATCACTCCTGAACAAGTCGTTAAGCTATTTGACTTATACGATCACCTACAAGAGAGGTACTGGGCAAGTGAAACCCGCAACGCCACGAGGCGTCTAATTAGGTAGGCTGTCCTTTCCCCTTGCCAGCCAGATTCCTAACCTCGGTGATAGAAACATCTTTTCGAACAACAAGGTGATCTATATTCCACTACCTGGAGGTCGCGCCCAGTGGGCGCTGCCAAACGAGTGTGTCTGGGACGGTCCGAAAAAGATGAAGTCCAAGTTTGTGTTAAAGAAATTGTATGGACACTGCTTCTGCAGAGACGGCCCAGACTGCATCCATTTCCCCAAGTTCTTCGTTGATACGGTCGGTATCAGTGCTTCCTGCACCTGGCAAGACTACATCGAGGAGCTCAAGGCTTTTAAGGCTGAATGTAACAGCATTATCGACGACCAAGACGGCGATTGGGAGGACGAGGGCAACGAAGAGGACGGCGACGAAGAGGAAGGAGATGAGCTAGGCGGCAATGAATCGGCAGATGACGACTGCCAGCATGCCGAGACCATCAGGGTCATATATACGGCAATCAACGCCCTCCGGCGGAAAGGCGAAGACAGCATGGATATCAGGTGGGCGTTAATGCAAACCCTGCCCTTTCCCGATCATTGTTAACCTTGTCTCTACATAGGGCGGCGTTTGAGGAACATGCGCTCGTATATACCGAGATGGACGGCAACCCGACCTGGCACAAACCCTCGCAGTGTGTATGGTCCGATGCAATACGACTCAGGGGAGCAGTGTCCCTCAGTGAAGAGTATGGAGACTTGGAAGACCTGTTTCTACAGGTCCTCGGCGTCGCACAGGTGAATCTCGACATGGCCGTCGCGGAGTTGGAACTAGCAGGCAGTCGACAGCCGGTTTCTTTACAGGAGGTCAAGGAGTCGATATGGACCGTGAATTCCTTGCTCCCTGCAGAGGGGGCCCCTCCAGCACCGGTACAGGTGGTGGAGAGCTCTATCTTCCCTATCCGATACCCTCATGGGGATGTGGCATGTAGCCCAAGAGCTACCAGCTTCTTCATCGTTGATTGGGCACAACTGAAGCAGCACTTCGAAGACAGAGTCAAAATGCTTGATTTTTCCCTCGAGGATGTGAGCAAGCTCCGCCCTTTTCTCCAGTGGGCGGGGGTTCAGGATCGATACCTGTCTCGCTGCGCCAGGGAGGTGACGGCCTTCCCCGGCGACGAGGGAAGACCAGAGCTGAGCTTGAGTCTGAAAATACGGCAGAGGGCCCACCCGCTTCTAAGGTTAGTCCCCAGGATGTCGTGTTTCTCCGGGATATATTAGCTTACCCCAACTGACCACCTACGATCAGAATTGCTTGCCATTTCAACAGCCCACGGTCGAGATCCGTCAAGGACATGGAGCGCCTGTACGAGATGCTTAAAAGCACAAGAGTCATGGCGACAGAGGCTATCTCATCGAGAATAGAAGTAGTCCAGGATGGGAAGCACTACGGGGTGGAAAGCTCACGAACGACACTGCACCTCGAGGAGAATGGCTCCAGTCTTGCCATCTACGTGCCATGCGACAGAGAGGATCAGCAATACATCTTCGGAAGCAAGCTCCCGGGGAGGATCTTGATGTGGATGATGACCGACCCGGCCACAAAGGCCGCTACACGGACGAATGCCAGTGACGAGAAGGACGGCGTGCATGCGATAAGGGATGTCATGGCTGCGCCCTACGCGAGGCTATCCGAAGCGTTGGAGGAAAATGGGATTGGAATGATTCCGATAGAGAACACGGACGAGGCCCCGCCGACTACAACTAGTAGTATTGGCGATGGTATCGCTAGAGATGAGGTGGAATACGAGGAAGCCCTCACGCCTGCCTCCGGCTCGGAAGTCCCACCTTCGGGCTTCGGCAGTGCCACGAGGCCTTTCCATTTGAGCATGAAGACCGGGGGCGAATCACATGAATTTGCGCTTGCTCCTTTCCAGCTTCCGACGCCCACTCGGTACGATGCCAGCCATCCGTACGTGGAAGACTTGGGCAGAGTGATCGCTGCAGGAAGGCGAGGCAGCCTCCCATTTCACAGTGAAGGCAATGAAGCCCGTCAAGTCATTTCCAGGCGACGCACGGGGCTTGAGAGTACGAGTGGACCTGAGAGGGATTGTATGGTGGGCGCTGCAGGAGAACTCTATGTAAGCCCTTGATACGCTCATCCACCCCGTCGATTAGGAGACGCTCACACATACGTATTCGCTTCTAGGTTTTCGAGCTGTTGTCGCATCTGTCCGGGACGGGGCTGCCCGGGTTCAACTATGACAACTGGCAGAGCCACATGCGGAACTACGTCACTTCCCATCCGGACTACGCAGAGATGTCGGAATGGCCCGGGCCGGAGACATCCGACATGACGTACGAGGACCGCCAGGGCGCGCTCACGCACGAGCTCATCGAGAAGGGATACCTGGATCGAGGCTCGTGGGAGGGAGAGAAGCCGCGCTACCTCATCGAGGTGAAGTCGACGACGGGCTCGTGGGATAGGCAGTTCTATCTGAGCATGAACCAGTACCAGCGCGTGAGTGTCGACCCGACTCTTGGGAGGAGGAGGCAAGTGAGCTGACCAGTTCCAGATGCAAACACACACGAATGCAACTACAAATAATAACAAGGCGACCATCTACGCCATTTTTCGTGTTTATTCAGTCGGCCAAGACGACATGGGCCTCGCGATTTACCTGGATCCGGAGTCACTTAGGAGATCGAGACAGCTGATTTTCGAGGGAGGGACGTGGACCGTCGTGCCTCGGGCTTCTTAGGTCGCATCTAACTAACCTAGGTAGGTAGGTTGAGTGAGGGTGCAGTATCCAAGGTGAGAGTGAGGTATGGAGATACGTACAGTACATCGGTTGGGTAAGATACGGACTGGATAGTAGATTAAGGTAAACTCTCGCTGGGCGGGATTACTCTCTCTCTTCCCTTTGACATCTCTCTTCTTTAATCTCTTCCTTTTGCACGACATTCTAGCACAAGTTGCGAGAGTGATTGAATGCAAGGATATTACATCTGGAGTTTTAGTATATATACCTTCTATATAGGCAGGTAACCTAGCTCCCGAGAGATTTAAGAAATGAGTTGGCTTCTGTACATGCTGTATAAAATGACCAGAGGCTTTGTTATGAACGAGTGGATGTTGAGTGTTGATTTACTTTGTTGAGAAATAACACCCAAGTTTTTTTACTTTGTCAGAACCAACACGTTACTCATTTGTGTTTGCAGTCTGCAGAGACAGGGATGATTTGATTGGTGTTCTGGACAAAGCTCGAGGTTAGATGCAAATCTCTCTTGTCTAGAATGCCACTGGTCCTTTTAGGAACAAGGATTAGTCTAGAGGTGGCACAATCACTTACATATCCATACCTCCTTAATGTAGTGATCCTCCAAGCAGGAACGGGCAGAGGCTCACGTGAGAGAGTCTGGGGATATTGTACATGTACAGACGTTTATTCATTCCATCGAGTGAGCTGCAGTACAGAATACGAACTGGTTGTGGTACACCAAATGACTGGCGTTCCTGTCACGACAGGGAGGACAAGGACTCGAATGGAAAGTGACAGCGGATGCAAAGGCGATCCTTGGCCGTCCCTTGTCAAGCACCAAAATGGCCTAGGTTCGGTGAAAGAGCGCTAGTACCTAGACTAGACCACCCTAACTTGGCGACCGATGCCCTGATCCAGCCCACCAAGACAGCTAGCTCGAGCCTGCCTCAGACGTCTTGCCCGCCCTAGCAGCCGAAGTACTTGTGTAGTAGGTACCACCAACTGCGCGAGAGGAATCTGCCAGGAGGAGTTGAAGTACACCATCCTGTCCCAATCCAATCAGACCAGACTAGATCTTCCCATCTTCTTTTTCCCTTTACCCCCTAAATATCCGGATCGCTTGGCTAGATTGTTGTAAAGTCATTTGGTTATCTTATTATCAGAGAAGCGAGCGTATGTTGTAGACAGCGACAGTGACAGCGACTATTCAGTCTATCCATCATACCTTTTGGTGATACCAGCTTGCACCCCTCGCCATTAAACTTCCAAATAGCGATTCAACACGAAGGGAAAGCCACCTGTATAGAAGTTCTTTCATTCTAATACACACCGGTGCTCTCGATCCCACGTTATATGTCCACAGAGCCGCTGTATCGAACCAGCAGGGGTCTTGGTTCATGTTTCAAGATAGCCAACGTCGCCCACATCGGCGTCTCGGCTTGATCTGGCACTGACATCCCGCACGTCGAACCCCCCTCGAACGACGCTCCGATATGCACTTCGAGTCCCGACCGTCAGCCCGTTCCATCTGGGTGAAATCGACCTGACAGTTGTCGCCGCGTCTCGCCTCCTGCAACCTCCTTCGCGGCTCCAGGCTTTGCCGTCAGGATCGCGGCCCGCTCGCGACCCCTGCGTCGCATCTTCCCGAAACGTCGTTTCGGCTTTCTGCAGCTTCAGCTTCTAGCACATCGTCATTCCTTCCAAAGGCTCCGATCAACGGCGTGTCTCTGTATCAAAGTTGACCGTCTCTTGTCGCCGAGCTTTCGTCAGCATCACGCTCTGCGCATCTATATCATTCGTTGAATATAACGTTCGGTGGCCGTAGTTGTCCGAACCTTCAAACAAGTACGAGGCTGGCAACCAAGAAGAACATTTAGGGCCAGAATAGTCGATCGCGATACCGACACCGTCGTCCGCCGCGATGGCGCTTCCCCTCTCGCTGCACAACGACGAGGATCGCTCGGTGCTGGTGCTCACCGACTCCGACGACGATGATCTTCTCCCTCCCACCCGACGGGCCGCGCCCGCAGCCGCCGAACCGAGGCCATCGTCGGAAGCCGCGCGACAGAGGAACAAGGAGGCAGCCGCCAACGTCCCCGTCCACCCCATCCCTTCCATGCAGCCGGCTTTCGCCGAGTCGCTCATGGAAGCCACAAACAATACGGGTCCCAAGAAGCCCAAGTTAAGATTCGGCGACCCGAAGCAGCGGAGGACGCATCTGTTAGATGGTGCGAAAGGCGCTCCCTTATACGGCGACCTGTGGAGGTACCGCCCGGGCCAGAAGAACCATGAGCTATGGAAGCTCCTCGCGCAAGTGTCGTTTGGAGTCTATCTGCTGCTCAACGGAATCGCCAACAGCAACGAGCAGGTCGTGGACATACTGCAGCAGCACATCGACGAGGTGGACGAGTTTCTGGAGACGACGCAAGAAGACCTCAACGCGGCGACCGAAGACATCAAGGAGCGCATCGCCTTCTTGAAGGTGCCGATGGAGAACATGGAGATGTTCGAGGAGATGCTGGAAGGCCGCGACTTTCGGCTGCAGATCGTCACGGGCAACGAGAAGATAGAACACATCGTCGAGCGGACCAACCTCGCCATGGAGGCGACCTTTCGAGACGTCGACGAAGGCCTCAAGGCAGTAAAAGATTTCGCAGTCTATCTGGGCAACCAAAAGGACAAGGCGTGGAGCCAGCAGCGGCTGGAACTGATGGATATATACGACGCCATGAAGGGAAACGCTCAGGGCTGGTATCAGGCGCTGATCGATCTGCAGGACAGTGCCTCGTCGCTGGATACTGTCCTTATCAACCTGAGCCAGATTGTGGCTGAGACGAACCAAAAGGCGGGCGAGGTGAGCCGAAGAACGAGGGTAAGTGACATATTTCAATCTCCAGCATGCTTTCTTTTTCCTGGGCTGGGCTGGGCTGGACTGGACTGGACTGGACTAAGACTGGGTCGGGCCGGGTCCAGCCGCGAAAGAGCTGTCGCAGAAACTGACTGGTCGTGTAGTTTTCGGTAGCACCATTCTCCGGGCCAGCTGAGTTGCCAGCCACGACAAGCGATTGGGAGAAGTCGTCTTCGACCTCGTCGAGGAGAAGACCATCAGCGTCCCAGTCGTTCAAGACTATGACCGTGTCGGTAACGGCGTCAACACCCCCACCACGGGCGCCTCGGCCGGACTCGCCCGCCGAGAAAGAAGTCGTATTCTTCGAGGAAAAAGAAGTCGCGTTTGTGCACCCTGTCCCTACCATGACAAACGAGCCTCAGCCCCAATCGTCTGCCTCGACTCGAACTGGCGACGACGAAGGCGTATATCTCCTACAACCACGCACCTACACTCCCCAACTACCAGCGCCTCTGCCCTCGCCCATGGTCAAGGGGCCTAGTTCTCAATCATTCCACGAAACAAGCAATCCAGATCCTCGAGTGTCGAAACGACCCTCGTTACGACAAAGGGTATCATCGAAGGGGGGCAACCTGCCAGAGGTTCTCCATGTGCCCCCATCCCGACATCCGGGCGGCGCGGAATCGCCCAGCAGATTCCACTCGCCTCAGTACCAGCTCTCGCCTCTCACCTATCAGCCCCGCCACTCCGAATACGTATCGAGTCTGGAGGTGCAGCCATCACAGGACGCCGAAGTCGACCTCAGGGCGACGATACCGGTGCCGCCTGTTCCCAACGCGTTACCCTCGCCGCGGTCGGAGCACATGCAATACTTCTACCCCGTACGCGCTAGCCCGCACTCGCCACTGCAGCAGCGGCCACATACGTCTGCCACTGCGAGGCCACATACGTCCCACACGACTCACGGCCACGGACCGAGGGCGGCGACGGGCATGAGCAACGTGACGAACGCGGCAGTCCCCGGGGGCAAGACGCTGAAGAAGAAGAAGAGTGCGTTCGGCTGGCTGAAGAAGGCCTTCACACTCGACGACGAGGAGAAGGAGGAGTTCCAGGCGCGGAAGCTGAAGCAGGCGGCCAATCCGTATTACGAACAGCGCAGTCCTAAATTCCTCGACGGCAAGCGTCTGCCAGACCCCAAACGGGGAGCTGAAAGTATGCGGTCGGTTCCTCGGTATTAATACAAAAAAACACGTTTTGCAGGCGGGGTCTATCTACCCGGGGTGACGTTTGTCTGATGGGCCCTTCTGCATAGATGAGGCACTTTTGACAGCTGAAAAACATTGTCCGACAAGGATCGACAGGGTCCGACGATCATCACGGGCACGTATCTATCTAGTGTCAAGTGTCAAGAAGTCCAAACGCGTAAGCATCGCGGAATACTGGCGTATTTTACCGACAAAAACAGGGTCTACCCTAGGTTCGGCCGATGACGTTTCACCGCATCACCTCATAGTCGCCGACAAGGCGGAGCCTCGCTTCACATCCCTCTTCACTTACAAAACATCTGAGCCTTATGTGCCGGTATGTACGACAGCAGCAATTGTGCGTGGCAAGATCCAAGCCCCCGGTACAAGATCTTTCAGACGCAGCCTTTCTTATCATCACGACATATTTTATATATTCCCCTAAGCATAGCGACGCGTGATAAAAACGGAGGTTGTAATGGTTTATTCATGTTAGATCCTAGGTAGGAGTTATTTGACTCTACTTTTGCAGGCAGTTTTCTTTCATGAGCAGTCCTGTCTGCATCTATCTATCTTTACCTTGCGAGGTATTGTAAGAGTTGTAAGGCTTGATATTTCAAGGCAAGATAGGTGTTATATGTATAATGCTAGTATACTTAATTATTCTTATGTAGAGACGCTGCAGTAGCTCGAGTACTTGTCCTTGTGCTGGGTCTTTTCACTTAGGTACCAAGTACTAATCTAACAGATCTGCCTCGATAGAAAACATTTTAAAATCAATAGCCCTTGACGCTGCGGCTGTGATGCCGGAAAGGGCAAAGAAGCAAGCTTGCCCATTGCGGGGTTAGCGGACTCCCGAGCTAGTGGGATATGTTGCCTCTTTCAGCTGAAAATGGTGGCTTTTCTAATTTATTAAAAGCTAGATTTTACGAGGTATCTTTCCTTCTCATTATTTTGTATTTGATGTTCGTTATTATTCTTCATCCTCTCATTCCTATCCTAACGGCGGGGGGCAATTCTGCGTCTTTCTCTAGAGTCAAGATTAACCTCGGCGAAGGCGAAAGATACAAGTACACAACGGGAGCTTCCATCTTTTTTGTCTGAAGACACGAGCGAGCGACAACCATCCGCTCCATGTGCTGCTGTCCAACTGGCTATACATAACTGAGCATTGAGCAAAGACCGGAATTCGAAGACTCGGAACAGGCAGGCCGCAGAAACGTGGTTCCTCGGTTGTCTTACTTGAGGCACCACGTTATCTGCCAGAGACAGGGCCTCACCAGGTCTGAAACGCATCGCGCAGACGAATCTATCGGGCAATATCCAAATCCTGCTCTCCATTTGCTCTTATCACGAGTGTTGGGTTACTTTCCAGGGGCTAGGTTAGAGCCAAAACACGCGGACCCAAGACCAGACAGTTACGTCGGGCAGTGTTATATTAATTCACTACAACACGGGATGCACGCATAAACGGGCTTCAAGACGCAGACACAGTTAAAGATATAGCTGTGTCTTCGAAGCAGCTGTCGACTCAGTTCAGATTTGGATTCCTACAACTTGGCGACTTCAACCTCTCCCTCGTTCATTTTTATATTCATTTTTACTTGACATCACCTGGCCTCTTGGACAATTTACTTCGAAGCTGCTCTACACCAAGGCTAGCAGTCTCAATTAATCAATCCGCCCATCTTCGTCTCGTTTTTCGAACTCTTCGCAGAGGGAATTTCAACAACTCATCCATCCACTACGTTTGTGGGCAATTAATTCTTCCTCCCACCCTCGGAAAGAGTCGCAGACCGTGGTTATACAGGTCACACACAAACCCACGTGTTTTTCGAAATCTCACTCTAAAATCCTCCGAGACAAAAAACGAGTTGAGAACCCGGTATCGCGTGAGACAGACACAGCCTCAGACTCAGACTCAGCTCAGCTCAGCTCATCTCATAATATGGCCCGCGCGTTCGCCTTCGGCACGGGCCCGTTCGACCCGACGCACCGGTTCGAGACATCGTGGCTCGTGTCGCCGTGGGTGCTGTTTGGATGTCGTGCGTTGATGGTTAGTTATCTGTTCCTTACATTACCTTTCTCTTCCTTTTTTTTCTGACCTACTTGGGCATTTTATAACCTCGAATCTCAAATGGACTCCCTCCTCTCAACGCAACCCTCATTCCCTTTCGTCTCCATGATGCACACCCCTCCTTATATAGAACAGAAACAGCTAACATGAACCAAAAAAAAAGTCCCTCTACGCATTCACCACACTCTTCTTCACCATCGGGTACAGATGCACGACCCCTTCGCTCGGCGGCTGCGCCGCGGCCGGCGCGTCGTTCAGCTACTTTACCGTGCTCACATACTGGGGAATAGCCTTCTACTCGCTCGTCTCTTCCATACACACCTTATCCTACATCCTCTCCTCCTCGCGCATCTCCCGCTCTCCTTCCATTTCAAACCCCCCCTCATCCTCTCTTCTCCAGAACCTCCCCCGTGCTCTCCAAGCCTTACACTCCCTCCTCTACACCTCCATAGTCACGTACCCCATCCTCGTAACGGTCGTCTTCTGGTCCCTCCTCTCGTCCCCGACCACTTTATCCGGGCCGTATAGCGCATGGTCCAACATCTCGCAACACGCCCTCAACTCCGTCTTCTGCGTTTTCGAGATCCTCATCCCTCGCACCAAGCCGCTACCCTGGGTGCATCTCCCTTTCCTCATCCTCGTCCTGGCTCTCTATCTGGCCTTGGCGTACCTCACGCGCGCCACGCAGGGTTTCTACACGTACTCCTTCCTCGACCCCGGGATACAAAAACACGGGCTGGTCGCCGCGTACGTCTTCGGCATCGCCGTCGGCATATGCCTCATCTTCGCGCTCGTCAAGGGTCTCATCTGGCTCAGGATCTGGGTCACGGAGACGAGGTGCCGGATGAGGGGCAAGTTCGCCAAGGGGGATGTTGTTGGTGCTGGTGCTTCTTCTGCTGATGCTCCGGTTACGGGTGTGGTGAGTGTTATTAGTAGGAAGGATGAGGAGATGGGGCAAATTTGAATTTTTCTTTTTCCTCTTATGGACTGAACTTTCGAGCCGGGGTCCGATCACAGGATCATCACAGGCACGCGGGAAAGAGAGCGCAAGCGCTTAATCCATTGATACAAGTAGATCGAGACTCTTCCATCCTTTATCACATGTCTACATCATACATCTTATTAGAGTATACTTTTAAATAATCCTTATCCAGTTCAACCTACAATATCACCACAGCACACCATCATGGAGTCGAGAGTGATAAACCGCATATTATTCCCATTAACATGTCCCAATCTAGGATATACACTATATCGTCTCATAACAAACCATGTCTAAAAAAAACAACTCTCTAGTAAACCCCAAATTCGAGCATCAGGGAAGCATCATCAACATCTTAAATCGACACCTCTCCTCTTCTCCGACTCCCTGATCTCGAACATGGCTTGTACACCGACAAAGAGCGCCGTGCAAGCCCCAGCGAGGAACACGTATCCTGTCATGCATTAGTCAGTCATTATCCCGCTAGGATTTTCATAAGAGTGAGTGACCAAAGAGAAAAGGGGTTGAAAGCAAATGCAAATGCACACAACACACCAGAGAACTGAGAAAAGATGCCAGACAGGATAGCCTTCAACCCATCGATACCAAAGGCGAAGCCGACAAGATTCGCCATGATCATCATGAGGATGTTGGCCACGGCACCGGCGGCGCAGAGCATGCGGTAGGCCGTCGGCCTGCCCTCCCACCGGCGCTTCGGGAAGAGCGCGCCGGCGGCCATCTCGGGCAGCATGAAGAAGACGATGAGCCAGCCCCAGACGAGCAGGTTGAGCTTGATGTCGTGCCAGAGGGCGACAAAGGTGAAGACGACGGCGTACGTGAGCACGGACCGGGCCGCCTCGCGCTTGGTCCGGAAGCTCGACCCGCCTAGGGGCACGTAGATGTACCGCAGCGACCAGCGGTAGAAGCTGCGGTGCCACGACCGCCAGAAGGCCAGCGTGCTCCAGTTGTTGCTCACGCACCGGATCATGTTCTCGGGCGGGTCGACGCCGTCCACGAGCGACCAGAGCCGGAACAGCCGCCACGGCAGCAGCAGCTTCAGCCAGATCATGTGCAGGTTCATGAAGCTGAGCACGCACAGCTGCGACGCCGTGTACTCGGACCACCTCGGGCTGAACTTGGCGATGGCCTGCACGTAGTCGTAGTGCAGCACCACCTCCATGACCAGGAAGGCGAGCACGAACCGGAGGCCGTACCGGACCGTCCGCGACGTCTCGACCGTCGCCGGCTTGTACCGCTGCTGGGACAGGAAGTCGTTGAAGGTGATGATGGGTCCGGCGATGTACAGCGGCGCGTACAGCGCATATGCGACGTAGTTCCGGAACGAATAGTCCCTGGGCTTCCCCGGAGTGGCGACCCGATCCCGTTCGCTCAGGGACGAAGGATCGAGCTGTTTCTTTTTTGGTCCATTAGAGATGATGCTCCGGCTTGTGATTGGCAGTCGTGGTCTTACCTCGACCGGGCTGGAGTCCCTCCTGTCCAAGCTCCAGTAATAATCCAGATCAAAGCTGACGAGGCGCAGGACGGTGATGTTGAAGAGAACCTCCCACCGGTTCATGAGTCCACCGTAGCTGTCCAGCCATCCTCCCCAGGCGGCCAGGAAGCTGTTCGGCTCGCTGACCGCGCCGCCCGATACGAAGCCGGACAGAGCAGCGCCAACCTCCCTCAACCTGTAGCCGCGACCCAGCTCGTTTGCGAATAAGATGCCGATATTGAAGACCCAGGTCGCGACGGGTATGTATCTGCGAGGCAACGAGGTAACGAGGTTGTAGTTGAGGTATAGGATGGTGAACACTTTAAAGGCCGAGACTCCGTGCAGGGCGAGGAGGAACAGCACGGCAAAGCCAAAGTCGTAGGAGGCCCGTTGATCCAGTCGCCGGTCGGCTTCTTCCAGAGTCGGGCGCACTTCTCCATTGCTCGGTCTTTCGCTGGACGTGAAGGAGTTGTAGAGTCGTCGGAGGAGCGGGTGGAAGACGAGAAGGGCGACGAGGTAAGGGAGGTTCCTTCGCAGGTTTCGGTATTGCGTGTCGGTCACGTCCTTTGGCGGTTATTAGCCTCTCACACGTCGCAGTGCACCACACAGGAACTGCTGTCTCGATGACATACTATCTTACGGCCCGGTATCCAGCCCGGTGACAGATAGCGTGCGTAGTTGATGTAATTCGGATGCGTTACTCGTGAGGCGTTGTATGCGACCCAGAACATGTACGGGACGGCAAAGATGAAGACAAGGTAGTAGAGGTAGAACTCGGTCGTGTTCCATCTCGACTTGGTCGCCCGACTTGTATTCCACTTCGCAGCGCGGTCCCTGCTCGCGGCCGCTGCATCGTTCCGCGTGTCCAGATGCGCCTTGTAGGGAGTGTTGGACGAGACGGTGAAGCGGGTGTCGAGGGTATCGAGATCGTAGATTTTGCCGAGGAAAGACAGGGCGCCCATCGTTTATATCGTTATCGTCGTGAATCATCAATAGGGTTTAATCCGAGATGAATATCGAAGCCAAGCGACTTGCCAGTACCCAACTGTTTGAGCCTTTAAGGTGCCGACCTCAATTTGGACACCATCGGGAAGGAGCTGGTAAGGAACGTGGAGGTCAATCAGAGTCGGGGTAAATGAGCGTTATATTGATCGATGTGAGGACCTCTAGAAATATGTGGTATAGAGATGTGGATGTATGTTGTAGAGAGATTTAGTATTGGAACGCATTTTCATGACTGACCAATCGGTACTTTTTTGATGCTTGCATCCTGACGCGACTTGAATTGGGAGCTGCATGTGCTTGATTACATTAATAAGAACCCCACGTTTTTATTTGCGTGTCCTCTCCTGCATGACAGTGCGAATTGATGACTGTTGCCTCAAGAGTCTTATAATACCCAGTGCGTACTTCAACTTGATTCACTCACACATCAACTGCTTTGTAAGATGAGAACCAAATCCTTTGCAGCAAACAGATTAACAGTGACAAGCATATATCTACATCTACATTTACGTACATGGTGCCTACCTATCCTGCTCCCTATATGCCACTATCTAGGAATCATATCTCGCTTAAAGGCATTGCCAGAAGTCTGCAACACTCGTTAGCATAGGAACCTTGCTCATGTCATCACATAAACCATGGTTTTATCACTTACAGTCGTTCTGCTTCTGGCACGTCCAGGGGCTCTGGCACTAAATCGAGACGACCAATGTTAGTAACCATCTCTTCGTCGGGGGAATGGTACAAGTTCAGAATCACGTACAACAGTCATTCCACTCCAGCCGTTACCGCCGCACTGGGCCCAGTGTGGCTGTCCGAAAGTGCCTGTCGGCGTCGTCGTGGCGCTCGTGGTCTTGGTCGAGAGCGTCGTGGTCGGGACGCTTGTCGTCTTGGTCGTGGTCGGTGTGGCGCCGGTGCCCTAGAATAAAATGAAATAGCATCAGTCTAACCTACTCAGTTTCTTTTGAAGCCGGCCGGATGTCAGTGGAGGGGCAACATACCGAGATGCCGAACCATTCCATGTCTGCCTCGCCGAACTGGTCGATGGCGTGAGTGATGCCCTGGAGAGGAGTGTTGTTAGTCAGTCGGGTTTTCATCCAAATGGCAAGGATAGCTGGATGAAAGGGAAAACATACCTGTCCCAAGACACCCTCGACATTGGGACCGAAGATGTACCTCGTGTAAGGCGAGGCCGGGTTGTTAGGGATCGTCTTGGAGGCCGTGGTCGGGTAGCCGAAGATGCCGGTCCACTGCTTGATGGACTCGTAGTAGTTCTGCGGGTACACGGTCGTGTCGGCCGTGCCGTGGTGGATGCGCATGCGCGGCCGCGGGCCGTTGTAGCCCGGGTACGCCTCCCTCGCCTTGCTGGCCCAGTAGTCCTGGCTCAGGTTCAGCTTGCCCTGCGCGCACGTGCTGTTCCACCCGTCCACCGTGCCCGTGTAGAAGCACGTGGCCGGCACGCCCGAGTAGGCCACGGCCGCCGCGAACACCTCGGGGTACGTCGCCGCGAGCACGTTCTGGGTGCATTATCAGTGTCAGTCGATGTGGTCTGACCGTCTAAGGGATTGAAGAAGGGAGACGGGGGATAAGGAGAAAGACAAGTAATAAGAGACATACCGTCATCATGGCACCCGACGAAGATCCGACAACAAAGACCCTGCTCTTATCACCCTTGTACTTGTCCAGCGTATACTTGACCATGTTGGCGATCGAGTTGCTGTCGGCGCCGCCCTCGTGCGTCAGGGCCGCCTTGGAGGACACGTCCCAGCAGGTGCCGCTGTAGGGCGACTCCGGGAAGATGGCGATGTAGCCGTACTTGTCGGCCAGCTTGGCGTACGGCGTGCCGTTGAAATAGGCCTGCGCCGTGCCCGTGCAGTAGTGGATGGCCACGACGATGGCCGGGTTCGGCTTCACCGAGTCGGGCACGTAGATGTACATCTTGGTCCCCGACGGGTTGCTGCCGAAGTTGCTCACCGGCTGGAGCGACGCGGCAGCGCCGAGGCCCGCGAGTGCGAGCGCGCTGGTCAGGATGGTGTTGAGGAGCTGCATCGTTCCTTTTTTATTGATACCGAGCAGATCCGACAAGGCTTGAGGGATCGGCAAACAAGGGGATGTATAAGCTTATTTATAAGCGACGACGAGCTAGACGCCTCCATTATTCCCTAACATACCGTCATCCCACGGACGTCATGGCTCCGAGGCGACAAGGAGCCACCGGACCGTGGCGTCTTGTCCCAGGCCCCGGTTCCTGTTTTCCGGCATCCCGGGACTGTATCGAACGATTAAGCAACCCGCGCCGTCGCCGGCGGTTTTATCATGTTTCATATTGGACACTTACTTGCACCGATACAGGTGCCTAGTGAAATGTCCAGGCTCGCTGACCGCGATGAGAGGACTGGCGAAGTCATCGGATTCAATGTCCCTGTAATCTCATAGGACACCAATTTTTTAGTTAGTGTACCTTCTAGTTGTTCTCGCTAATCGCGAACTTGTCTTTTTGCAGGTATTTCGGAAGCCATGTCCGCTTCTCGCTGCGGGGATGGTCTAGACACTAAAATCTTACACCAACCGACCAACAAGCGATGCATCATGCAGGACCACGACCGGGAGCCAGATGCTATTGGCATCCAGACTAGAGAGACTCGGCCGTATCGAGTCTTGCAGTCTGCATGCAACACCTTTTCTCGCTGTCGCGGTCAACCGATCAGGTGCTAGCAAAAAGATAGAGAACTTCACTAAGCATAATGCCGCAACCAAGATCAAAAAGAAGCAATCCCTCGACATCACCAAATACGGAGACTGTGCAGGAAAGAAAATCAAAAAGACACTCTCGAACGGGGAATCGAACCCCGGCCACCTGCGTATTGCCTTGCTGATGACAAGCAGGTATCCTTACCACTAGACCATTCAAGATAGCACATTGATTGTTGACGACTCGGCTCCGCTTTGTACCCTATGTCCGCTATCCACATGTAGTGAGTGGCACATGTTTTGAAAGTTGTCTCCCTCTCTTCCTCGGCAAGTAACCCTATTACTCTGATACTCCTTCCTAGGTTACCTCCCAATATGAGAATCAACCATACAGTGATACCTGTGAGTCAAGTTTATAGTTAACCCACGATCAGGTGATAATAGTTTCTTTTCTTTCAAGCATGCAATTGAAAACACCAGAAAGGGAAAGTGAACTGTCTACAAGCTCTCGCAACCATCTCCAAACGTTCTATATTATAACACAGATCCAATAATGCTGTGTTATAGCAAGGTACTGATATAGATGCGGCTGCTCATGAATGTGGGATATACGAACACGACGTAGCGAATCGGAACCACTGACGGATTACGTTATACGTGGTAACCTCAAGTGCCACCCAGCTCTACTTGAACTGTCGCGACTATTCCAGCCTCCAAACATCGTACACACACACATACCAGCCTGTACACCTTGAGTAAGTAAAGGTTAGGTAGGTATATACCCCTATCTCCTCCCGACTTTTTCCTCTCCCCTGTCTTATCCCACGCCCCTGGTACACATGCATCCATCTACCTATATGATCTATCCATTACCCCCTTGCCTCCCCTCCCCCTCCTCTCACCCCTACTCACCCCGTTTCCCCTTGCCCTTGCCCAACCCCAACACCCCAACCTCTAAAAGGAAGGCTTCTAGAACTGATAGAGAGCCAGACAGGTGAATGAATGTCTTGGCTTAAGCCATACACCCTCCTTGTCTTTCTCCAACAAACTCCATCCTGAATAGGAAGGCTTCTAGAACAGCTAGTCTAACCGAAGGTTATCATGCCATGACACACTTACCATTTATAAAGGATAACTTGGACGCGGGAGGATGCCTTGGCTCTTCCACATGCCTTTTATTATTTGTGTATATATATCGATATTACTTACTGCTTGAAAGTCATCCCCCCGGATTTACAACAGGTAGTCTAACCTAACTGGTTGTGCAAGTAGGTAAAGAGGCACTTACAGTTATGTTGGGTACGCGTGAAAACTGATGAAATCAACAACCATCACTACTTGTACATTCTTGATGTCAAGTCATTGTCTGTGTTACCCGTCATGCCATTCCAGGTCAGGTCCATTTTCTACGTAGCACCTTAAAACCGACATCAATAGTCTATTCTCACTTAAAGGAAAGCCAGGAGTATCTAAAGAGTCGTCATGGCAGTCAGTCCAAGATCAGGGCACAGCACACAGCATATCCCCTCTCCCTATCATACACCCCCTACCTTTCCATACTCCCTTACCAGTCTACCTACCTCATACCACACGACACACCACAACGTCGGTGTCCCAAGTAGGAAGGAAGGAAGGAAGCCCATCTATCAACAACACCAACAACAATAAATAATAACAAACACAACATCGACCATCCCACGAGCAACCTATTTCCTAAACCCATGAGGCCTCCCGCTCCCCAATACCGATCACTTATCCTATTATATACGCCCCTATCTATCATGGATGCTTAAGACGATCATGCTATAGACTAGACAAGGGCAACAACAAACCGCATGTCTCTTGCTTCAAAGTAGAGTCAGCCCGTCCCTGGTGTATAACAATTAACCAATGATATATAAAATCAAACAATGATAAATAAATCCAATAAAACAGATAAAACAAAAACACAAATATAACTAATCCCGCCTGTACCCTATCCTATCCCCCAACACTACCACCTGTGTACCCTTCATTTTCCTATCCAACCCATGCCCTGCTCTTTTATCTCCAACCCCCTTCTTTATATCCCATCCAACAAACGGCCCATTCTAAGGTCCCTCCTATCTAGCATAAAAACACCACGTAAAACATAAAAAGGGGCACAGACAGAGTGTGGGGGGCATTCCGCGAGCTCGCCTCGCTTATCCGCGGTTCGGAACGGTAACGCTCGGCGTCTTATAGATATATGTAGAGTAATGTAACAATATACACACGCCGCCGCTGTAGAATGCTACATCCATCCATCAGCCCATACAGGTGGGAGAGGAAAAACACTCACACACAAGATAACAGAGAGACAGAGAGAGAGATGCCTTCTTTTGTATGACCTTGTCCATCCATCCATCCATCCATCCATCCATCCATCCATCCATCCATCCATCCATCGTCCCTGCCTTCCCCCATATATACCAAAACCATATGCCCGTAGTCCATCATCCATGTTATACATGTATATATATTTGCTGTTAAGGCAAGGGAATGAGACGTCTAAATCTCTGTCCAATGAAAAGAAAAATCCCCAAACCAAGTCCCGGCTCCCAAACGCTCGCCTCGTGCGAAAAGAAAAAAAAAAGGAGGTGGTATGTAAACGCTGTCCTAGGGCATATATATGTAAAAGAAAAAAAGGTATCATGATATTTCTGTCATGGACCAGGAAGAGAAGGTGGTATCAAAACCCCCGGGTTGGGGAGGGGGGCGTGTGTAAGAAAAGCCAAAGAATAAGTACGAATGGATAAGATGATTGATCAGCGGCGGCCCTGCAAAAAAGCGACCAACTTACCGCCGCTTGTTCATGGTCCCCGTTATGGAGCCGGCACTGTCATAATCCCAGTTCCGCTTGAGGGCCCCAGACTCATACACGCTGGCTACGGACTCCTGCCACATGGCCGGGGTGATGAAATTGGGGGGTGGTGGGACCGAGTACTGCTGCGGAGGCAGAGTTGGCTGAGCGGCTGACAGGGACGCATTGGCAATGGCCATATCCTGACTTGTGGGAACTTCGGGAGCACCTGAGGAGATGTTTAGAGAACCGGACTGTGCAGTCACCGGCGAGGGTTGAGTTGGAAGCGGCGTACCAAACGTAGAGTTCCATTGGCTGGGTGGTAGTAAGGTGGAGTTAGCCAACGGCCACGCAATCATGGAAACGAGGGTCAACAGATAACAACAAATGACAGATGACTTACTCAAATATGCGCGCAGGGTTCCAGGTAGGCTGGTCTCCCATGGGCACTCCGTGGGAAAGCGACGGTGGCTGGGAAGGTTGACCGCCCCCAAGCATGGAAAGCGACTGTATAGAAGGAGAGTCACCCTTGCTGTCCCCGGAGACAATAGAGATGGGCGTGATGGGATGGTAACTGACGTGAGAGTGGTGGCCACCGTGGACATCCACATTCGGGTCCAGCGACGTTGTCCGCAGCATCGGGGGCTTGAAGGCAGCGGCGCGAGGCGGGCTGGATTGCGTGCTGGGGTGCGGACTGCCGTAGGGGAAGCTCGGTTTCAAGACAAACGGCTTCCTGGTATCTGACGAGAAGGCCTCCCTCACAGCGTCTATTTGCTTTAGCATTTCTGGTAGTGGCCAGGAATCCATCGTCTTCTCCAGTATCCTCATGTGCCGAGTGAAATAATCCCTCGCGTCCGTATTTATATCTGGATCCGGTGAGGTTAAAGCGACCTATAAAATGTCGTGTCGGTTAGTACGTGATAAAAGTCCACAGGAGTATAAGCAGGACGGGGAAAGAGAGACTTACCAGATGAAGAACGATGCAAGAGAGAACACCGTAGATGGTGAAGCTGATGCCCCTCTGCATGCACTGGAGCCCACTTAGCCCGAACAACTCAAGCATGGACTCTTGCAGGCGGCACAGGGCCTTCGCGGCTGAGTAACATATTATCATGTGGTTTTTCCACTGTCCGTCGATCCCCATGGGCTCCAAGAAGTTGAGCTGCGGCCGATGAAGCAGGATGGTCGCCAAGTAGTAATACGAGTGCACGTTCCCGACGAAGTGAGACGGCAACCACGGCGGCGACCCGTCCGCAGGAAACGTCACCTTCATCTCAGGCGGCAGTTCGGTCACCCAAGCTCGAAGCTGTGGGTTGAGCTGGACGAATTCGGGATCGAGGCCCCAGTCCTTCTTCCGCTTCACTTTGGAATAGACCATGTTCATCTTTGAAATCATCCGTACGATCCTGGCAAAGTAGATGAAGTCTCGCGAGATCTTTAGTTCGTCCTCGTCGATGCCGGGCATGGATTGCGGCACGCTGAAGTCCAACGTATCGAGCTCGACGGATAAATCATTGCGCCCTAGAAAGAAAGTTAGGATGAGGATCACGGAGAGAACAGGCACACGAGCAGAACCTGAGGGGTGTGAAATTTACCTTGCGGGGCGGCAATCATCGTCTCACAGACAAAGATGGTCTGCCATACCCGGGTCTTGGTCAGGCAGTCGGCCGGAGACGCACCGCACGACTTTCCGGCTTTGTGATCCTGGTAATGATCGTCGAGGCCGAGATCCCGCGCCATGGCGACGCAATGGACGATGGACATCCATGACCGGTAGTAGTAACCGCGTTTCGGCACAGCTTCCCGGGCCTTGAGTATGATGAGAAGCGCTTGGAGAGTGCTCAGCCGCGGCACATCCATGAAGGAATCGGCATGTTCTACGCGAAGTCAGCGAGCGTTAGCAGCAAGCGTGAGATGGCTGCTGGAAGAGAACTCACTGGAGGCGAGAGCGATCCATTGTTGGCCCTGCGCCGGTTCGTCTGCGAGTCGTTCTGCGACTGCAAATATCGCTTCTAATAACAGAGGTGAGATTGACTCGCGGTTCGTGTGCCACTGGCGATACAGCTGGGCCTTGTTGAGCACTGGGACGTATGGATGTATATGGTCGAAATAGAGGTCGAAATAGCGCAGGATAGTCTGGTCGTCCGGCATCAGAGCCGGCGGTATTCTTATCTTCGAGCCAGGTCCGGCGTGCACAGGCGGTAAGGCATGCTTGAACTCGTCCCCTTCCTCGACGGCCGGCTCCTCTTCTTGTCCCGAGGCTAAAGCTTTCTTGTTATTCAAATAGGGGGCTTTCGATGTGAGGTTAGTACCACCACCAGCATTGCACAGACCCATGACAAAATGATGCTCGACTCACCAGTACCCGTCACATCCAGTTTCAAGGGGCCGAGAAGGTCTGCCAAGTCGTGACCATACTGCTCCGTTTGGTAAGATGCGGGTGAGGATTCCGAATGGGGAGCGGGCATCTCCTGCATCGGCGGCGCTTGATAGACGCTGGCAGAGGGGTAGGGCTGCTCCAAGGCACCGACGGTCTGAGGCACTGACCCATACGATATCTGATGCTGCACGGACGACGCGTCGCCGTACGCTAACGGATACATCGCCTGATGGCTCGGGTACGCGCTAGTCGGCGACGTGTACATGGGCTGCTTGTTGTGGCCGCCGGACATGATTTGTGGGTGTGGCGGTTGTTGCATAGCCATCATCCTAAAGTTCTCCTGTCCAGCCTCGTACTCGGCCCTCGACGGTTCGTAAGCCTGTGTCTCATCTGGCGACGCCTCGTACTGGCCATTGGGGCGGACACAGTGAAGCTTGAGCCGGATGCAGGCCGAACAGGGCCATGTGTTGGTTGTCGCGGCATCGCATTTGATCTTCCTCCTCCGGCAGCCTTCGCAGGCTCTCATAACTATCGATTCGGCGATGCGTCAGTCATGGGTGCGTAGCGGAGGCGGTGAGAATGGTGAGGGACGGTCTCGACTCCTTACCCTTCAACCGCTTATGGCGATTATGTTCGTCCACGAAAACATAGTCTACAGCAGACACATATGTTAGAAAGAAAACACGTTGGGATCGGTCGGGATTTGGTGCGGGAGGCGAACTCTTTTGAGTCTCTCTCGGAGTCTGATAGGTCGGCGCGACAAACGAGAATGAGTGCGCATGATTGTTCTGCGGTATGTGCCTGCGCGCCGCCGCGGCGGGATCGTTGGACGACATGGCTTCCCTGTTGACTTCCAACCTCTTCGCGGCCTCTCTCTCTCTTCTCTCTCTCTCTAGTAGCGTTCCGTCGCGCAACGTCAAGTATCGATCATGCAAGCAAGCGGTCGCCTATATCGTAATCGCGTAGGGATGTGAAGCAAAAGTCGGTAAAAATAAATAGCAAGAGTCTCAACAATGGTTGGGTGTGGCCACCTCGACACTCTCCTATATGGAGGAGACTCGTGTGAATCGTCTCGGTCGGTAATTGAGTTGAGGCTCCGGGTTGTTCCGAGTTACCGAATTCTTCGACTTCGAATTTGTCAATCACGTTGGTAGCTTGTCTGGTCGCCTCGTACACAAATACCCAAGGACAAAGAGAGAGATATGGACGGAAGGGCGTCCAAGTTGGAGGATGACAGTTGTGTTGTGTTGCGCTTTTCACCGTAGTTGAAGATGTAGGTTAGGCAAGTCACAGCGACTCGTCTCAGTACTAGGTAGGTAGGTAAGTAAGTAGAAATAAGTGAGTATCGGCTTTTGCGCGCGGCCGCCACCAGAGATCCCAGCTCTAAAGAAGTATCCAAAATTCCCGGACCGTAAAGTCTCTCTCTTTCTCTTTTCTCTTTCTCTCGATGATCTCGCTCTTCTTCTCCCTTTTATCGTCGCTCGACACGATACTGGAACCCGACCCAGAATACTGCCGGTGCGCTGGAATAATACAAGTCAATCGAACAATCAATACCAGGGACGGTAATCTACAGGGAGACCCGGCTATCGGGTTTTGGAGGCAGGAAGGAAGGTGAGGGGGATAGGTCCTGATTATCAACGCATTTCTCATACATTTGGGGGGGGAACAGGGACACCTGAACTCCCTACTGCCGCCTGCGACCCAACTCCCTACGGTCTAACCTACAAATCTCCAAGAGTCAAAGTACAGCAGTATGTACCTTCTTCGCCTTATGCATACAGACGTGGCCTAGGCCCTTAACTGTACTAACCTCTTCGGAGAAGGATATCTTGCCCTGAATCTATTAGCGGCTCTGTCGTCAGGGCCCGTCTGCCTCTAGGAAGGTACATCATCATCCTAGCGCTGAGGGGTTTGAACTTTTGAAAAGACGGAACTGGGGGAGGAGGACAGAGAAAGGGGTGGGGTTTGGTGTGTGGGTTAGTTGCAGCGACGTCCCCTGTAGCGCGTTCCTTTGATTTTCCATGCAAGTCACTCGTCAGAGTGAGTTGTTGCATGGGTCTGTCGAAACTGCTATGATATGTACTTCCCTTTTCCTGAGGATTCTACACGACGTGTAGCCGTGCTGTACTTTGTAGGTCACAACATCGGTAACAAATTGCTGCCCACCATACCGTTCTGTTTTGTCCTGTTTTGTCTTGTCTTGTCAATTGGGATGCATGGCAACGAACAGGTCTTGTAGAAATCAACTGCAGGTATGTGGTTTGTTGCGACAGGCATCTACCTATGGGATATGACAGGGTTATGGCCGAGTGTTTCACAACAAGATGTTGGAAAGAGATGTATTCCATTTGATATTCCGTGCCTGCGTCAAGACAGGGAGCATTCGCCAATACATGTCCCGATCTAAGCTCCCTCTTGGTACAACCCTTTTTATTTATCATCAAGAGCATCTTACCTATTGCATGGATAACTGATTCGACCCTTCATATTCTAAAGAGTTGGCATGTATTGGGAATGCAACTCGGCTCGGATGCGGATGGCAAAACGTCAAGGTCAAGGACGGTAATCAAAGGTCTTTGCTCGCATCATCAGGATAGTGGGGGTGGTAAGTGGGCAGAGTCTGGGCAGAGGATGACACTGGACAGGAGTTGCCAGTACTTACAAAGTACAGCATACCATAACCCTTGCTGATTCCTGACCCCTGCATAAAACAAGATCTCCCCGTGCCTCGGGCAGTCAAGCCACAGGAAGATGAAATGAAAGATGAAAAGGCAAAACCCTAGGGCAGAGTACAATACAGCCCATGCGGAAGGATAGGTCATAAGGATAAATGACAGCATACCAGGTCCTTCCCAGAACATTCATCCCTAGCCTACTGCACTTAGCAAGGACGAGGAGGTACCCGGAGGGATGGGACTGCGGGAAAGCTAGACAGAAGATGGATCGCCAAAGATATAGACACAGGCTGACTGGTCAGACGCATGTGATTAGAATGCGCTATTATGTACAGATAATTAAAAATTATTGATAGCCCATGGGGAGAAATCTCGGTATGGAAGCTGACCATGGCGTGCAGCTACCTACTATCTAGCTGTATGCCTTAAGCACTCTCAAATTGCGTGTCTTGACTCGTCATACAGAGCGCGATGGGGCTCATGTAGCCCTATTACCAAACAGAATGAAAATGGCAGCTATTTAGGCATGAGCTAGAGTCGCTCCTTTCTTAGAAGCCGGCAATCCATACAGAATGAATGTAGTCAATCGGGTGGAATTATCTCCGAAGAGAAGAACGCATCAGTACCACGGTCCACCAGGTACCTATCTCATGTATGCAAGTTGAAACTCAGGGGGTTTTCTTCGTGCTTCGCCGGCTTCCAAAAATCGAGACTACGACTCGTCACCAGGCGTGTGTGCCGTCTGGAAGCCTGCTGTACGACCAGGCTCAGAGGGCCGAATGGAATATGAGAGTGGGCTGTGGCGGTGCTACCACTACTGTGGGATGACGAGGGATGGCGATCCAGACATCGATCTTGAATACTTGCGGGTTTTGCATACAGCCGACGTCCTGCATTTGCCAAAGTCGCGCCCACCACCCCCCTGGTCCTCGTGTGGGGAGGGGGGTCATTGATCGATAAACCGGGACAGGGGCTCTCAGGCTATCGAGTATCGGTGTGCCTGCCTTGCCTGCCAGCAACCACGTCAAAACACGACTGCGTTGACCTAATAGCAAGGTTCTCTATCATGCAGAAACCAATAGATGTAACCAACAACTCGACCAACATAAGGTACTTTGTGCCATGATGCTGGGGTACTGTAGTATGCAATTTTACTACACGAGCTGTTCTCAGCTATTACCGAGATTGAGACGTGAATGAGGGGGCGGAAAGACGATGTGGTCGTAGAGGTATCTATTCCAGGCGGGCGCCTCACTTATGAGCGGTGAGCCAGACTGTGTTCACATCAAAACGGCAGATGAGTCAACTCTACATAGCACATACAGTAGACGACGGTCTAGTCTAACCTTACACCATTTGTTGGTGCGGCATGTGCGGGAGCTGACTCTCCTTAGGCCTACATAGTAAAAGCTAGGTTAGCACCACTGCCTGACCAGGGGTCGTTCCGAAGAACAAGCTAGAACACCGATAGAAGTCGCGGAGGGATGAGGAAAGAGCCGGCATTTCTCTCAAAGGTTCAATAATAAGCGAACAGACAGCATCCATTTCGCCCGCATGAGGTCGAGGTAGACCCGTGCAAATCCGCAGATCTTAACCCAATCGCCACATGCATTGTAGCTCATCTGGGATAGACGGGGCATGCCATGGCATATCAGTATGCCAAATTCCATCATTATTACTGTAACCTAGATAGAAGCGAGCCAGCTCATCTTGTCAATGCGCAGAAGCCGATAATCCAAGACTACACAACACAAAACTACCTGTAGCAAATGTGGCTGGATGTGACAGTTTAGTAAACATTCCAAAGGCTTGCCACACGCACATCCGCGCATTTTTTTGTGCGCATCACCGAAAGGACGATATCAGATGATAAGCTCCTGCTTGTTGGCGGCACAGCCGAGGTCAGTTGGCACCAGCCCAACTTTTTAACCGGAAGCTTGCGGGCAACGGGCAGCAGACTAGGCATATTCGCCTACATACAGCAGTACTTGCTACGAATCACGAGTGAGTCGAGGAAACCTTTGAGGTTTCTCTCTCTGTTGATGTCCTATGGTTGCTGGCAATACCTCCTGTGTCCGGGACAGCTGGAGAAATAGCTGTTGAGTACCGCTGATGAGGTGATCTTGGCCTTCTCAAATCTGAGCAGGGCCTGTCGTTACTTGTCTCCTTGGCTCCCCCACTCCGGAACCACACTTGGACACCAAAGGGCCGTCAAGGACTCAAGAAGGGGGGCTTACAGGTGGGGGGGTTATAATAGACTGTTACAAACATGTTAGTAGCTACGCCTTTTCTATTACTCAGTCACCTTGCATGGATCGTCCAACATGCTCAGTCACACGATATGCACGACAACTGCAGATTAGAACGTGTTGGGCGTCTTGCCTTGCAGGGGACAAGTCTCTTTCAACTTACCCTGTCCGTCCATTAACCTAGGATAGAGCACGATAGAATCAAGATGGGAAAGCCACAGGTGTTACCAATGTGCTCTTAACCAAAGTAATATTTGTTGTACCTATAATATGCAAGTCATCCTTAGGGAACTAATATTGCACATATGAGCTCATGCAACGAGACACACCAACTATGAGGTAGTGTCAGGCAGTAGGAGACTAACAACAATTACGTAAATCACCACATGCAGCCCCCTTCCTTCCCCTCCCGATCTTCAATCTTACCAAGTCTGAACTTTCAAGATGCCATTGAAAGCTCGTTTTGCACTTTGAGCAAGTCAAAATCCACCAGACATTGGCCTTCTCAACTTGTCTTGGGGAGGTTCTTGAGACAAGGTACTGGGTACATCGTCTCGACCTACGCACGCTTTATATGTTGTTAATGACACCAGCTGAAATGAGTTTAAATTCGTCGACCAGTCAGCATCCAGCGGTCGACTTGGATCTGGACATGAGTGCTTCTAGAATTTGTCCAATTTCCATCATCAAAGCAAGGGTGAACCTGGCGAGCCTGGACAATGTCTAATTGGCAGGTGTCCCATTCAAGATCTACAGCTTTACAGCTGGCAGAGACTTTTACAGCCGACCTTTGCGCTGCTTAGAAATCATCATTGGTGCCCTACCCTCAGGTATCTTACCGTGGCTTATTACAGCTGTACTGCTGTACGCACCTATGCAATTACGGAAAGCAGCTACCCCGCCACCACTCAAGTGCTTGCAAGCATCTGGTCATCACTGAGAGCGGTTTGCCAATGATTCATGTCATCAGCATCTCAGATATCATAAACCTACGCAAGTACATACAGCACCTGTACACAGTTGGATTTGGAGACATCGCCACCGGTCCTCTCTTCCTCCGAGACTAACAACCAGGACTCTCAGCCTCTCGTCCACTTACTTTTCCACATACAACATCAAGACATCGTCACCTGTTCAAAATGGACAAGGACAATGCGAACCCTACCATCTTAAACGTCTCGGAACTTCCTACCAGACAGAATAGGCGGAAGGCCAAGTACGTCAACAAGGGCACAGACTCCGAGCTAGAAATTATCCTGCGCAGGCCCGAGTATCTGACTGCGCCGTTCTACGATGCCCCCTGGGCGTCGGATGATACCGAGAGCGACGATGAGTTCACCATCGAGCCCATCGATGAACAGGAGATCTACGGTATGTCTGACTGTCATTCCTTTGGCAAGGGACACACAGCTGACAGTTTCGCAGACCTCATCTCTACCATTTCTGACCCGGAGCATCCCCTGTCTCTCGGCCAGTTAGCTGTGGTGAACCTACCGGATATACACATCACCCCTTCACCCTTGGAAGAGGTGGAACCTGATACCTTGACGCGTGTCCTTGTCGAGATCACGCCGACGATTACTCACTGTTCGCTTGCCACTGTCATTGGACTCGGAATCAGAGTCCGTCTTGAAAAGGCACTGCCCCCAAATTACCGCGTAGACGTGGTCATCAAAGAAGGGACCCATAGCCAGGGAGACCAAGTGAACAAGCAGTTGGCCGACAAGGAAAGAGTGGCAGCAGCTTTAGAAAATGACACGTTGAAGAAAGTGCTGGACAAGATGCTAGAAACCTGCGTCTAGAGAGGAATGTGGTTGTGCTTCTCCATCGGCCCGATGGATCTGCACTTCTCGCCCCCCTACAAAACTTCTGCGCAACAAGACGCAGTACTTCTGCGATGCGACTGGTAGAGCTGCGATTGGCTGTACGACTGGGGTCAAAAGTTGAAATGACTAACATTCACGGGGGTCGCCGTCAGCCACCCGCCATGTTGCCAATGCCAGGCAGGTAACAATACACGAACTGATGGGCCTCTCCCACGCTCAGTCTATTCACAGACGCGCCATATCATCTGCACGCAGTGGCTCAAGGGAGAATATCCTGTTCCCAATCCCATGGTATTGTTTGGTCAACACGTTTCCGATGCCGTCACGTCATCACACGCGACAACGTAGCAACGCCAGCAGCTAACAGGCAAAGTCACATCTTGATCAAATACATAGGTCAATACCCCTATCGCCTGTACGGTGTACCTACCTGCTCCTGCTTACATCAGGAGACCAAATCGAATATCTGCGCCAATCAGGTTGTTTTTGACGGTCATGCCAATCAAACTCGGTGAACTTACTGGGCTTATTATATATGTCTATAATGTCCCGGAGCTGAATCCATTTCTGAACATGTCGGCCGGCGTGCCTGGCAAGCCCGACATTGGATCTTTATATTGCAACCTCAGCAGCCAATTTCCCTGCTCTGTTCCTGCATTGGTGATACAAATGCGGCGACGCATATGAGATTTTCGGTCAAGACAAGGTCGACTGGGCATTTCACCATGTGTACTTGTACAAAAAGTGCATCGCGGTCTGGCATGTGCTGTTGGATGTCCTTGGGGCCAATCCTCTTCATCACACTGGTCCTCTTGTTCATTAGCATGCATAATACAAAACTGACTAAGTACGCAACACGGGAAGATCCTCTTATAAATTCCAAGTGCACGTACCAGAATCTGCTGTACAGAGAGAAATACTGTATGTATTGAGTGACGTTCGGTCCGTCTTCTAGAAAGGAAGAAAAGAAAATGCGCACGTTGGCATGTGATAGATAGATAGTCCTCCCTACCCAGGCACTGCTGCATAGCCCAAGTAGGTATGCATAGTAATGATGCTTCTCTTCCCCTTCTAGAACATCTATCTATACCATCTTCTGCCCCTGCAGTACCTTTCCTGGCCCTATATCTATCTATCTATCTATACCTTATACACACTACTTATCCATATCCGTTTGTCTATCCCTTACACGAAGATAAGTTCATCATTCCATTCTAGGTTGTACCCCTTTGCATGACATGAAAACTTCTGCTGCATACATTTATGTACCTTACCTTTGTCTTATACTACTATCTAACCCAGGTTTGTCCTGCCTTGCCTTGCCCTGCCTTTCCTACCTGCTGGTAAAAAGCCTCAGCCTTTCAATACTACTTTACACTTAGTTGTAACTAGATAGGCAGTGTGACATAGAATAACTCCCAAATATTAATAACATCTGTTATAAGTTACTAACTGCGTCACCACTTTTTCAATGTTTCTCTCTATTCCCCCTTCGAAACAATTTATATAGGTGAAGGAACTAACCGTAATACTCGTTTTATATACACCCACGTCCACACCTACATTTACACATATTTACACAAAAATCATGCAACGCCTTTGCCCGCTATCAATCAGGTCCCTCAACTTGCTTCACAATCTCCTCTTCCCCTGCCCCTTAGCTAAGTCAAGGATAGTCAACATACCATCTTGTTCCTGACATATTTAAGTTATTAGATCGCCAGTGCAGGAAGCTAGCATTTAGCGCGTTGTACGTTGAGAAGACGTAACAGGATTAGGTCTTAAAATCGGTGATATATTCCAGTTCGTTCCCATAACCCTGGAATCCGACCATGTCCTTTTTGCCAGGCGACTTGTTCGATTCCAGTGCTATCTGAAACTGAAGCCACCCAGCCCGTTTCAGACTAGGTAAAGGTGGACACAGTTCAAGGACTGCCAAGGGTCCCGCTCTCCATCAGACTCTGGTAGAACTCAGGTTCGAGGAACTTGGCCACGCTCACGTCCTCGCTCAGACCCTTTCTCCTCCTGGTCTTGAGCACGAAGTCGCGCGCCGTCGCCTGGGCGTCGGCCGGCTGCAGCGGCCGGAGCACCACCTCCTTGTCGAGCGGGTCGCCGGGCACCTTCTGCCACTTGTCGAACACGAGACTCACCATGGCCTGGCCCTCGGTCTGGATCCGCAGGTCTGTCTCGAAGCCGAACGAGTCGATGACCGGGATGAGGCCGTGCACGCGGTACAGCGGCGTGCCGGCAATGGGCCCGTCAGCGAGCACGTGTCCGCGTCGTCGGGCGAGCACGTTGTACAGCATGGGCACCGCGTCCTGAGGTCCGATCATCGAGCACGAGTAGAGAGGCTCCATGAGGCGAGGAGACGCCATCAGGAAGGAGCTGTAGCACGCGCGGCGCGCTGTCGGGATGATCTGACCGCCACCTCGGAAGATGGCCTCCTGGGCTAATATCGCGTCTGTGATGCGAAACTTGGTGTTACGGATAGCTGCAGACATTTGTGCATTAGTCAAACTGACGCGTAACCGAGAAGGGAAGAGAAGGCAGGGTTATGGGCGAGACGTTGCATGGGATGCTACTTGGCGTCCCACACACCGTCGACTACTGTTTCGGGCTAGACACCTCCTTGTATCCCGAAGCAGTTGTCTCGAATCCCCAGTTGCCGAACCCACTCATAGAAATCAAGGCAACGAAAATAGAGAAATAGAATAAGTGACTTACGTTCTTCACATAGCGGGCCTTCCCGAGTTGCCCAACTGAAGCCTTGGCGGATCGTCTCCCGCACACTTCTTAACAATGTCTTATCCACCTGCCGAAAAGATTAGGTACCATCCACAACACCGATTCGCTATCTGGTAGGACTGGGGCAGGGGGCAGGAGCTCAAACGTAAAATATTCGGGACATGCGTCATCAGGCAATATGGCAATGTGTAGTAAGAGACTTACCTCGGCTAATGTGTCGTCCTGCAATATGTTGGGTCCCGCTTCGTCAGGGCCGAATGCCCAGATGCTCCTTGCCGCCAGCAAGTCCCAGCCGTATTTGTCTTGGAAGAACTTGCCCACTTTCCGGGCGCCGTCCCGCATGTTGACACGGCCGGCCTCGATGTCTTCGGCGATGCCGTCATCTAGCGGCTCCGCGATCATCGTGATCTTGTTTCTCTTGTTGGGCGTTTCGGCGTAGCACTTCGTTGCCGACATCTCGTCGACCGTCTCGCAGAACCGCGTGACGGGATCCGATACCTTGATCTCCATCTCTGCGTACAGGCGTCGGAGGTCGTGTAGAACACAGTCCATGTACAGCTCACCCGTACCGAGGATGATGTGCTCGCCCGACTCTTCCACCTTGGTCGTGATTAGAGGATAGCTCTTGTTGACCTTCCTCAGCCCGTCCAGCATCTTGGGCAGCTCCGACGGGTTGATAGGCTCGACGGCCACCTTGAGAACGGACTCGGTGAAATGCGAGACCGGCTTGAAGATGTACGCGTCCTCGTCGTCCTCGAACTTGAGGGGGACGATGGTGGCGGACTTGACTATGGAGTTGTCCACGCCGCTGAGGAGGACGAAGTTGCCGGCGGGGACACCGTCCGTCGGCACGTTGTAGCGTGTTTCGGCAATGAAGACGTCACTGATCGTCGCCGTCGCCATGTCTTCCTCGTCATCGATGGAGTAGCCCTCTCCCAGCACGCGCACCTGCATCCCAGGCCGCGCGATACCGCTCATGACCCGGCCGAAGGAGTAGAAGCTCTTGGCGTCCGACGAGTTGAAGAGCTTGGTCACATGGACTATTAACGGGCCTTCGGCATCGCACTTCCTCATAGACTCGGCCACCTTGGTGTCGAGGGGGCCGGTGTAGTAGCGTTCGAGTTTGCTCTCGATAGCCTCGACGGGTGAAGGGATATGCTTGGTGATCATGTCCACGAAGCCGGTCGACGGTCCGAAGAACTGCTCGCAGACCAGTTTGAGAAGCACCTTTGCGTCCATCTTGTATTGCGACGGCTTCAGTTGTATGCCCAGCCTTGCTAATATCGGCTTGAGCTCGTCTGGGTTGTGGCTGATGGTTTGAGAAAAGACCTTGTAGATGGGTTCAAGGATAAAGTGGACGAATGCTCTCGTCGAGCCCTGCTCGCCCGGTAAGGGTTTCCGGCTAAACGATCTCTTCTTAGGATTATAGTATATGTCTCCCCATAGGCGCCTTGCGAACTCTTCCGTGTTCACGCCAGGGAAGCTGTCGGCGTACATCTTGGCAAAAGACTCCAGTGTGAAACACCATCCCATCTCGCTACAGGCGAAAAGGACATTTCCCCTTTCGGGGCTGAGGCGCTTCCTCTCGCCTGATCCAGGCCGTGTGTTCTCGATTATGGTATTGACCTCCTCGATGACATGCTTCAGCTTGAAGTAGGCATCTTTCGGGGGAAGCCGCAGCTCCAATATTAACCGATCCATCTTGTTGACGATCAGTGTCATGGGGATATCCTCCAGCACAGCATGTCGGATGATTTGCTCCGTGTTGACCTGCACACCTTCGACGACGTCCACGACGAGTGCCAGACCATCCGCCAGGCGCAAACTGGCAGCAACTTCATCTACGAAGTTGACGTGGCCGGGGGTGTCGATGATGTTGAAAAGATGGGATTTCCCCTTTGTGCTCTGGAGAACAAGGCTCATGGGGGCCGCCTTGGTGGAGAGGCCCCTGTCTCTCTCCATGATGTGCGTATCTGTGTATCGTAGTTGCTCGTCGCGTTTCTTCCCCATCCGCTTCTCGAGACGGTCGGCGATGTCGTGTGTCTCCAGCACAAGCATGTCCATGAACGCCGTCTTGCCATGCTGCAAGTGACCGACGAGGGCAATGTTCCGTGTCTGTTCGGGGAAGTTCATAAGGTCGGTCATGAAGTGGCGGTCGAAGAAGACGGGGGGCAGGTCGGCCTCCTCGATGGAGAACTTCTTCACCTCGATCGGGGCCACGATGGGTTGGCTCAGCGGCTGGGCGTCTTCTTCCTGGACCATAGTCTCCACATCGGCGCCATACACCTGTTGCGCGGTAGGGTAGTACTGCTTATCCTCGTGTAATATGACGGCGTTCGAAGGCCCCTCGTCGTCGAGCTCCATCAAGTCCTGGCCAGCATCCTCGGGCGCTTCCTCGGGGTATTCGTCGTCGAGGTAGGCGCCGGCATCTACGCCATGTTGGGACTCTTCCTCAGATGCGTCGGCATCCTCCCCAATGAAATTGCCGAACCTATCGCGTGACAAATGATCAGCTTCTGCATAGCTCTAGAAGCGAAAAAAATGAGCAGCCGGATCGAGAATAAGGTGGGAGACTCACTCATCGTAGAGGTCATCCATGGCGTCGGAAATGCGTTGGCGTTAAGTCAATGGGTCGGGGTTTGTTATGGCGAGTTGCAACAGAAAACCAAACCTCCCAGAGCTCCCAATTGAAAGTTACAGTGTTGGATGGGTAGCTTGAGACGCGGCGCAAGGCTGAAGTTTCCAACCGTGCCAAGATTCAATGTTTTGCCTGCATGTACTGCTGTACCATTGTACTGTTGTACTGCCAGACTTCAAGGTGTGGCAAGGCAATGCAGGCAATGTGGCTTGCGCTGCCAGGCTGGCGCTCGGCGGGGTCTTTTTCGGTAGTGGCCGATCGGAGGAGAGATAAGGCAATGTGGCTGGTGCTATCATGGTGCCCCACCTACCCTGTACAGTAATTCCCCGCCACTTCATGCAGGGACCCCTCCGACAAAGTGAGCGACGGAGCAGAGTCGCCACATCGATTGCAGTTTCTTTCGGGTCTCTTTGACAAATGCTGGCCGTTTTTGGTATTGAATGAGAGTACGGAAATATTTCTCTTACGTTATACAGCAGCAGAGAAAGAGACAAGACGTGTATATAAGCGGGGAGAGTTCTTTGGGCAGGAAAGGGGAGATTTGGAAAAAGGGGTGAACCGTGACCGACTTTCAGAAATTCAGCTGGCCCAAAAACTCCACTGCCTCACCCCCCGTTGATTTTATCTTGGGAACCAACCAATTAATAGGATTCGTACTCGTATTTCCGTATTGCCGTGCTCCTCCTCAACTTTACTTCGTATATATTATACCAGCTGCTCGCTCCCACCTGCTGACATTCCCTTTTCCCTCTTGTCCTCTTCTCTTTGCCATCCTTTCCTTCGTAGACCTGTCACCTCCCTCTCCTCTCCAACAACCCCGTGCCGTCAAAATGTCTAACCTCCCTCCTGTCTATATCGTCTCTGCCGCCAGAACACCCGTTGGGTCGTTCCTTGGGTATGTCTAGCCTGGTACCCTCTTGACCCCATTCCTGCCAGTTCAGCACCCAGCTGTGCAAGTTTGAGGGCGGATCAGTGAAGAATAGAAGCTTATTGTTTCCCCTCCAGTTCTCTTTCCAGTCTCAGCGCCACCGAACTAGGTGCTCGTGCCATCAAGGGTATGCAGCTTGTCCCCCTGATCCAGACTCGAGGTCGAGCAAGTACTGGTTACTGACCTTGCCACCCAACAGCTGCCGTTGAGCGTGTTCCTCAGATCAAGCCCGAAGACGTCCAGGAAGTCTTCTTTGGCAATGTCCTCTCCGCCAAGTACGTTTCCACTCCGACAAAGAAGAAGCCCCCTTTTGTCCCAGACAGGTTGCTAACCGCTCTTTGTCCCACAGTCTTGGCCAAGCTCCCGCCCGGCAATGCGCCATCGGTGCCGGCCTCTCCAACACCGTCCCCTGCACGGGCGTCAACAAGGTCTGCGCGTCCGGCATGAAGGCCATCATCTTCGGTGCCCAGACCATCATCACCGGTAACGCCGACATCGTCGTCGCCGGCGGCACCGAGTCCATGTCCAACACCCCCCACTACCTGCCCATTGTCCGGAACGGTGCCAAGTTTGGCGATCAGACGCTCGTCGATGGCATGCTGAAGGACGGTCTGACGGATGCCTACAAGAAGGAGCACATGGGTCTGGCTGCGGAGCTCTGCGCAGACGACCACTCCGTATCGCGTGAGGAGCAGGATGCCTATGCCATTGAGACGTACCAGCGCGCGCAGAAGGCGACTGCGGACGGTGTCTTCGCCAAGGAGATCGTCCCCGTCGAGGTCAGCGGTGGCCGTGGCAAGCCCGCTATCCAGATCACCACCGACGAGGAAGTGAAGAACCTCAACATCGACAAGCTGAAGACGGTGCGCCCCGTTTTCAAGCCCAAGGACGGCAGCGTGACAGCCGCCAACGCCGCCCCCCTCAACGACGGTGCCGCCGCCGTCGTCCTCATGTCTGAGGCCAAGGTGAAGGAGCTCGGCGTCACCCCCATTGCCAAAATCCTTGGCTGGGGCGATGCCGCGCGGGAGCCCGAGCGCTTCACGACCGCGCCGGCTCTCGCCATCCCCAAGGCCCTCAAGCACGCCGGCATCACCGAGAAGGATGTCGACTACTACGAGATCAACGAGGCCTTCTCCGTCGTCGCCATCGCCAACATGAAGCTGCTCGGCCTTTCGTCGGACAAGGTCAACGTCTTCGGCGGCTCCGTCGCTATCGGCCACCCTCTGGGCTGCTCCGGTGCCCGTATCGTCACCACGCTGACCACCGTCCTGCGTGAGAAGAAGGGCAAGATCGGCTGTGCCGGTATCTGCAACGGCGGCGGTGGTGCCAGCGCCATCGTCATTGAGAGCCTGCAATGAATACCCGTTCCATCCGTTTTATAGACATTTTAAGATATACACACACTACCCAGGGATGGGGGATCGGGCTCAAGGGTAGCGGGGCCCGGTCGTTACGAACACACAAATATACAAAAGGAAAGGCGCATAGAGAAGTCTGGTTGGGCTGGCATGGGGTTTTTTTACTTCTAGAGAAAACAAACACAGAGAGCATCGGTCACAGATTAAGAGGGATGAACGGACATCAGGTTGGACGACTGTTTATCTGGTCTTTGGAGGTTACAGACTAGATGTTACGTCTATATAGGTTGTCCACTGCATGGGTATTTACTTAATAAAGAAAATGAATAATGACGACTTAACCTAGGCTTGTCCATGTCTGGATGTGATGTAAAGCTGCCTAGAAGGCCATTTCATTTTAGTACGTAACATATAACAGGTTGTAAATCAGTGTGGAATGGTATGTAAAGAGAGGTACATAAGTAGGTTAGGTTACCTAGGACACACACACACACACTCACACACACACACACACACAGTCCTACCTCTCTCACTCAACCCCACCCCTCTTTCTCCCTTCTCCCTTCTCTCTCCCTTCTCTCTCTCTCTTTTTCCCTTCCCGCCTTATCTCTCCTCTACCCTCTTTCCTCCTTTCGGTCGAGTAAGTAAGTTAAGTACTCCTAAGCAAACCATACCTGACGGCTGGTAGGAGATACATGCATACACGAGTGTGTTCAGTTCACACATAAGATATATACCCGTATGTAATGTACCCACGGTCTATGTAGGTTAAGCTTACTTTCATCAAATAAACCCGTACCGACTTAAACTTAACATATTGCTCGTTTCGCTCTCACCTAGTCTAGGTGGAAAGAAATATATAGTAAGTTGGGTAGCTTATGAAGACATCTCTCTTCCTCTCTCTATCTAGCAAATACTTAGTCAAGGCAAGGATAGGTAGCCAAGGGTAGCCCAGGTAGAGAGAGTGATAGACAGTCTCACAAACCTCCTGTATATACAAATAAATACAACGTACCAATCTAGACTCTACAGAAGGAAAGGAGAGTAACCGTCAAGTACAAAATCACAGTATAGCCACAGTCACAGTCACTGCCACACATAAAAAGTAAAGAAAAGATAAAGGAAACTCCCGCGAATTAACATGCAAGTCGCTATGGTTTACAGGCACCGTCATCGACCCAGGGCAAAAGCATCGAATCGAATACTAAGCTATCGAAACAACACCTCGGCCTTAGCCAAGTTGCTCATTATCAGGAAAACGGACGGTGTACAAGCTTGAAAAGAAATAGAAAAAATGCAAACACGCCGCGAAACGCCATTCAACCCTATCGAAAGCGATGCCATATCTCTTGTTTCCCCCCTTTCAAAAAAAGCAACCCAAAACACCGATGCTCAAATCGTCAAGGGTCTGCCGCACGTGGGTGCAAACCTCCATGTAATCAAGCGGCATCCATCATCTCCTCGTCGCCGTCTCCGCGGATATTGCTGGTGGAAGGAGTCACGCCGTCGTGGATCCATTTCTGGAAGTTCTCGTTGATCTTCTGAACCTCGTCCTGTCGGAGACCACGCATCCAAGCGTTGTTCATGACCATCTTCTCCATGAAGAGCTGCTTCCGCTGTTCCGTCACGGCCTGCGCGTGCTCCTCCACCTTCTTTCGCTCCTCTTCGTCCTCGGGAGGGCCGTGGAAGATGGCATACTCCATAGTGCCCCGCTCCCAGACCATCTTGAACGAGTTCAGACAGACACGCGCGACGAGACCCTCGTCGTACTTTAGTGGCTTGGGCGCACCTCCATCATCCGAGTCGGCATCGGCGGAGGGCAGGTTTCGAGCGAGGACCGTCTTCTGCAGTCGAGCCCGATCGACTCCCTCGGTCGGCTCGACTCGCACATACGACGAGATATAGTACTGCCAGCGTTCGCGAAGGTCCATCTCGTCCATGTAGAATGTCGACTCGTCCTTCTGCAGCCAGCGAACGGTGGCCTCGCCTTTGTCCGGGAACTAGACCATCATCGTTAGCAAATATTCCCCAAACCCCGATCAAAAGGCAGGGCTGGCTATCATCATGATTGGGACATACCCAGCAGATGACAAACATGTCACCATCCTTGATGCACTTCTCGGCAAACTTCCGCGCGCTGATCTCTGTCTGATAGCTAGTCTCCTCCTGCTGACGGCTGGCCAGGAACTGCTGGATGAGGTCGGGCGTCTTCTCCTTCGCATCCGTACTGGTGCAGGTCAGGGAGAGGCGGCAAAGCGTCTTGAGGAGGTCGAGGATCGTGTACAGCTTCCAGCCCTTCTTGAGGTAGTAGTAGCGGAGGACTTCTTGGTAACGACTCTCGTCGATCTCGCCTGTGATGTAGTCCTCGATCAGCTCGGCCGTCTTGGGCCAGAAGGAGGCAGGGTCCCCCTCGTCGAAGTAGTTGACCTCGGTGACGACGAGGCCGAGCTCCTTGGCAGGCTTCTTGCTCTTGGAACGGTTAATAGCCGTCAAGACACTCTCCTTGCTCTCCTTGACTTCCTTCAGGCGCTTGTACAGGGTCTGGAAGATGCTGAAGAAGACGTAGATCGTCTGGTTGCAGAAGAAGTTGTACCAAGGACGTCGGAAGAAGCCGTCCGCCTTGAGCTCACCATCGGTGCCGAGCAAGGAACTGTCGCCCGCAACGGTGGTCGCGCGAGGGATCGCGGACAGCCAGCGCTGGTTACTCAGGTCGGTCGGGGCCGCGTCGTCGGGAACATCCACCATGTCCTCTTCGTTCGCCGAACCAACGTCGGGAGTGGTCTCCTTGCTAGCCGACGCCGTGCTGTCCTCCTTGCGGGTCCGGGGCTTGGCGGTGTTACGGCCAGGGTCCAGGACGCCGCGGAGCAGGTCGGATCTCTTGCCGTTGCGTCGGGGACGGCCATTGCTCAGCTCGGCCGGCAACTGGTCTTCGGCATCCTCCTCGCCCGAATCGCGATCGATGTCGCCTAGCCGCTCCTGGACCTTCTCCTCGGGGAGCTCAAAGAACTGGGGGATGAAGGACTCGAAGAACTCGATGATCCGGTCCTTCTCGGCAGCGCTGTGGTGACCGTTATTCATCCCGTAGAGCACCATGAAGCGGACCAGATAGAGCAGCACGTCTTCATCGCCCAGCTCGTAGGCGAACTGGTGGCGGGGTACCTGGACCTTGTTGCTCCGCAACCGTCGCTGTTCTTCGTGTTTGGTCTTGATGAGATCGACCAGGTGCTTGGCCGCGAGACTGCGCTTATCACTCTGTTTGACTTGGATCCCCATATGGTCAAGACTTTTGAGGTGCATAGCCTCAGTCTGAGCCTGCCACACTTTCTCCCACTCGCGCTGCGTGAAGCGCCATTCCTCGTCCTTCTGCTTGAGCCGGGCCAGAATGACGGGCACGACGGAGAAGGGATCGTTGAAAAGCTCATTAACCACTTCAGTGCCCTTCTCCGGTCCGTACACCTTCTTCAGAACGCGCTTGTAGATGGACGTGCTGGAACCTCCCAGGCCCGGTGGGATCTGGAAGGTCTCGCGTTCGTGAGGGCTGAGATTCAGCATCTGCTGCGCGATGGGCTCCAGGAGCTGGATGCACTTGGTGTTCGCCTCGATGTGGAAGTCGTAGTCGTGTCTCTCTTCTTCGATCCGATGGAGGCCTTCTTCGAAAGCATTCTTCCGGTGCGCGACAAAGCCCGAGTCCTCGGAAGCCCATGTCGGGTGGGAGGCCCACTCGTCGTTGAGCACGGCATTGCACATCTCGTCTCGTCCGCCGCAAGGCTTGAGCTTCTCCTATAGGCAACATCATTGTCAGTCACGCCCCCGACCTTGCGCTGACAGTTATACGGTGAGGGTGGTGAGGGTATGTACTTACGCGTCTCGGAAGCAGACGGTAGCTGGGACCAACTCCACGGCAGTTGCTTAACGACACTTTACCCGAAGGAGGCCGGGGTCGGTTCTCGATAAACTCGTCTAGGCCATCATACTGAACAAAGTTCTTGAAAAATGTCATCAACTCCTGGTTGCCGCCGATGAACTGGCTCGCCTTGTGAACGAGGTCATTCGTATCGATCAGGCTCTGCGAGTACATGTTGCAGAGCTTGAGGAACTCGTTCATCGTCGATCTGTTGCCAAGGTACTTTTTAACCTTGTCAAAAAATCCTAGCTCTTCCTCGGTCGCATTGGCTGAGGAGGACGGCGGGATGGGAGTAGGGAGAACGGGGGTCAGCGTTGGCTCGACGGCAGCGACGCCCGGGACCATCGCCTTGTGGCTGTTGAGCTTGGCACGCTTGCTAGCCGGGCCTACGTTAGAAACAGCGCGAGAGGAGAACCCAGGGCTGTCGGCGACGGCGTGGGCAGCACCGGCTTGTGCCAGCTTGTCACTGCGCGGCCGTTTCTTGTTGTCCTTGGTCGCACTCGGGGGAGGCGCAAAGTTCCCCACGGGAGGCATCTTCGGATCGTTCTTCATAGTATGCGACGGCTGTGGTGTCGTCTGGGTCAAGCCCGTGATGGCGAGCACGTCGTCGGCCCGCGACCCGTTCTTGTTCGAGGCGGCCGACTCGGGGAGAAACTGCTTGAAGTCCTCGAGAAGATCGGGTGCGGTGTTGAACAAGCTCGTGACTTGTGAGTAAACGTCCTGAATCGGTTTCTGCTCTCGCTGGTATGTCTGGAGAATCTCGAGGAATTGCTTATAAATCTCTGGCTTGTCCTGGAATCGGTTCTGCGCAAGAAAAAACAAGGTCAGCAATGAGGTGGAGGGGGAGAGAGAGGTTTGAGGCATTGAATCCGTACAGAAAAGTTTAGATACTACAATGGAAGTGGGGGCAAGGTCTCTCACCTTGATTTTGTTCACGTAGCTAATGGCATGGTTGAATTCGACGGGCCCACGCTTTTCCATACTGGCCGGCTGCTGGCTGGTTCCTGCGGTTGAGCCGTTCGGCGCGTTGGGACCATTGAGAGCACTGGGGTTGCCGGGGGTGGGTGTGATTGCGCTTCGCATAGCTGATGCTGCGGCGTTGGGCGTAGTCGAGGTAATGGGCACTTGGGCAGAAGATCGCTGGGGTTGGGGCACTCCACTGGTGCTGCTGCCAGGCGCGTCAATGAATGGAGCCGGCTCCCGGTGCGCCGGAGTAAATGCACTGGGTGCAGCTCCGCTAACGGGGGCACTGAACGGAACCTCTGGGCTCTCAATGCTATTGTGTGGTTGGGACTGGGCCCAGTTGCTGCTACTGCGATGGTTGAAGAAGGCATTCGGCCCCGCTGGTGCGTGGGTATGGCCATGTCCGTGGCCGTGGGTGTGTGCATGCCCGTGGGCGTGGCCGTGCCCGTGCCCATGTGCTTGAGCATGCGCGCCCTCGACCTGGCTCCCCCTCCCTGCGAGGGACTGCACCGTCGTTCCCATCGGGGTCGTCACTCTGATCGTGTTGGGGTCGGCGTCGCCACCGCATTCGATCCGATACCCGGGCGGCAGGAAGGTGTTGAAGCCTTGGATCAAGGAAGGATGGCCAGCGAAAAGCTCGGAGACGCGACTGATCACACCCGGTGTGTCGATGCTAATGGTCGGTGGTAGGGAAAAAATGTCAGAGCCTGCTTGCGGTGGGGAAGAAAAAATTGGGTAATAGATAGCACCTACGTCTGGCTTTTGAAGTCCTTCATAATGTCCAGAAACTTGTTATAAACATCCGGTTGGTCAGCAAACTGAACCTTTACTTGGTCCAAATAACTGAGGGCATCCTGTTTGCAAATGAGGTGTCGGTGTTAGCGTTGGACCGATACGCAAGAGCAAGCTCTAAAAAAATAGAGCCGGAGTAGTCTAGTCGACCGACTGGCCCCGGTATCCGCCCCATATCCATGCGGCGGAGCAAGCAAGGCTCGAGCAACTTTCGACGTATAGGGGCCACAATATACAAGACTGACTGCACCAGAAAAGTGACACGAAGCGGACGTTCACATTCTCGTCTAATGAAAATCTTGGAGTCCTTACATTTAGTATGGGCTGCTGGCCCTGCTGCGAAGCGCCGTTATTAGCGCCGGCGCTACCACCGCCTATGGAAGGATTCGGGTTGCTCATGGTCGGGCCGGGCGCGGGGCCGATGCTGTTGGCAAAGGGTATAGCCTGTCCAGGTCGGGCGTTCTCTTGCTGGAGAGGCCCGCCGAAGACAGGTCCGGGGCCACCAGCAGAGCCGGGAGGGCCCGAGGAATGGTTTCCGATGGCGCTGAACATCTGGCTCGAGGCGTTTTGCGCATCGTGGGGGTGTGGTCGGCTCGTTTCGTTCGGCAGTGGCCCGCCAAAGGTGCTCACTGCGCCTGCGATGGGGAGAGGAGGGCCGGCGGAGCCGTGGTTCGCGAGGATGCCTCTGGGGCTATGGATCACTCCCGAGATGCGCGAGGCGACAGGCTGGTGAATCTGAAGGGCCGCCGTGTTGCTGTGGTGCGGCGGTGCACCGGCCGGAAACTGCTCGCGATGGTGCCGCTCGGCGGGCTCACGCTCTCGGTCGTCGGCGTGAGGGTTCATGGCACTTCAATTCTGGCAGACTTGATTCCGACCAGAGTCAGTACAGCACAGTGGGTGACGGTGACGCAATGAGAAGTATACAACGTGAATGTCCGTCCCGTGGGCCGTAAATAGAGCCACGGGAGGTTGTAAATGACGGGGCAAGGCTAGCGACATGGCAGAGAAAGCCTGGTGGTCGGCCAGCCCTGACTCATTAAGCAGGGGAGACTGGGAGACACCACGGCGTAGCTAGCTAGCAGTCGGTGTCCTTGATACTATCAGGGGAAACTGACTTACCTTCTACATGGAAAAGAAGCTTCCGAGTTCAAAGCGTCGCGTGTCTTAAGAGTCTATATCAGAGGTCGGGATGGTGATATTGATGACGAAGAGTGAAACATGGGGCAAATTGGGACATGCGAGCGAAGCGCTGTGATGTCGGCGCGCGGGAGTTCCTTCCTGGCAACGATCTCCTGGGGAACTCAAAGCCCCAAACGATAAGCGATAAAAGGCCGATAAGTCGAACAAATCCGCTCTCCCCCGGCCAAGGTATGCCAGGGAGCTCTTGCCAACCTGTTGCCAGCGCGTCAGGTGGGGATTAGGGGGCGCCTTGGCTGAATCGATAAGCCCTAGCCCGGGCGGTCAGAAGCAGCAGAACCCTATATAAGCCCACCAACCTGTATGACGATATACTGCCGTACTGTTCAATGCTGTAATAAGTACGAAGTACCCAGTTTCCACAGTCTTAGGTAACAGGTCTAGTCCACCGCTTTCGGCGGGCTCGGGGCTGTCCGAAGAACCGTACTCTCATCCTTGGCGCTACAAATCTACGGTTAGGTTCTCTAGACTAGTGGGTTTCTGTGCAACACAATCAACCCTCAATCTAGTCTACCTGCCTGCAGCCTTTATGAGATATAGCAGTAGCAACTTCCCCCTCCCTTTTTAACTCAGCTCTACCTAAGTTACAGATCTGTAGAGGGGGCAGGCGTCTCGAACCGTATATGGCAACTTCTCTGCACTTGGTAACACTGGCAAAGCTTCACAGCGGACGAGCTGAGCTGAGCTGTGCTTTCTTGTTCAGCAACGTCTCTTTCATCCAGGATATAGGTAGTCTTCTCTTCGGTATTACCCCTTTGCTCCTTCCGATCTTTTGTTCTCTTCTCCCAGCGATCCTGTAATAAGACTGGTATTTATGAGGATCGATTGTCACATGCACCCCCGAGCTTGACCACTTGCATGCAATAAATAGGGCTCTCTGGTCACAGGATCAAAACCAAAGTTTTGAACACAACGGCTAAGCATATTCTCTTTAATATGTACTTCACTCACCATATATGATAGGTGTTGAGAAGGGCAGGCTATCTCTTTAACAGAAGTTGCGGCATGTTCCTTGGGTCAGTAACTCCAAAGTCACTCTTTGCTATTGCCTGGCCTTAGGACGCCGAGACGACGTTGCAAACAGATTCTGTAATTCCAATAAGAAGAGTCTTTCTGTTGATATCAGGGGCAAAGATTTGCCAGGATTCGATTCGGGCTGATATAACCTAGTAACTAGGTAACTATATATACATACACCGAAATGCCTCCAGTTTATAGCTGAATTGTGCTATATAGTGACAGATACCCTTGCATTCTGCTGTGCCCCGTCAGTCTCTGCTGCTTCTCCAATCTCATCGAGCAGGAATATATAAATACAGTTAGATTATCCATACAATATAGAAAAAATGTTCCGCTGTCCTATGAAACACGGTGAAAGGAGTGGCTTGGGGTATTGTGAAACCAGTTGGGAATATATACCATATACAAAGGGAATGGTGCCCACGTATCCGTGTCAATCCGTCTGACAACAAGTTTTCAGGAACACCAAAGATTCCAAGACAGCTAAGCTTTAAGGAACGTGGTGGTTGGGTAAGTAAGGAGTGTGGGCCCAGTGAGGAATATACGACATGGAGGAGGGGAAAACTTGTCCGTGTATCCGTGTGAATCTGCCTAGCAATGATTTCCAAAAATGGCAGAGATATCCAAAAAAAAAAAAAAACGAAAAATAAAAAATAAAAATAGTCTTCAAGGAGAGTCTCAAGGCGTTATGTTTGTGGAGTGCCTTGTCCTCCTAGTCATCCTACTGGCATGTGCAGCCAGTCGCAGCATCCTCGGTACAGACTGTGCCGTTGTCACAGTATGCAGATACTTCCCAACCTCCATTGATACAGACTTGGATGCACGGTTGGGCGGCATCGGGAGGGCTATCGGACACGTAGCGTCAGCAAGAGAAGGCAAAAGGGATGGGGGAGGGGGAGTCGAAAGTCCGTCAGTGTTTCCAGGGCGAGTCACGCAAGGGTGGGCTCAAGGAAGTGATAGCTAGAACTGTTAAGGACATAAGAGGATATTCGGAATAACTTACTTGGAGCACTGATATGTGCCGTCCGTACAGGCGAGAACCGTGCTCGTCAAGACAAGGAGCACAACGGCCCACGAACCGAGGGAGAACATATCGAACAGAACTTTCAGAGGGGCAAGAAGGACTAAGCGAGAGTTGTAGGAATCTCTGAGATGGGAATGTCCAATAAAAGGGAACTTTTAAGAGATGTCGAAAAGGAATGTGTAGAGGTAATATTGTCCAATACAAGGGAACGGCTATCCTCTCAAGAACATCAGCATAAGGGAGTGACTGTGGTTGGGAAATGCTGTTGTCCGAATCTCAGAAAGCTTGAGAATTCCTGGGGCAATAAAGGGCCTTTATATGCAAGTTCGTCGCCTCAAGCAACTCACACTTTCACGCGAAGCAGCAGACCGTACCCAGCTGAGGGTTAGAAAGCTGGCAGCGATAACACATCGGCCTAAAGAGCAGCCTTCCTGGTTCTATGACGGTGGAAGATCAGAGAAGCGGCATTTGCCCCCTCCGGCAAGTCTAAAGCCGTCCTGTCTTATCAAGTCTACCCTGTGTTTGTTTCAGCGCGGCTCCAACGCATTACGTGTTATATGCTTAATCGTGAGTGACCTTGTATACTAGCCATCTCCCAGATGGGATACGAGGGTTTACTCATACTCCTCTGCGGACTCCTGACTCCTGAGAACAGTCCTTTCAGAGTTATGACACGGCGGTGACGATTAGTGACTACTGTGCGATGGCTGGAAACATCACCGAAGATACCGGAGATGAAAAGTAGGGGTAGCTGCCGACCCGCTGCCGCGCCCGGCTTTACCCGACGCCGACGCATTGGTAAGAATCACTCCATCAGAACGGCGTAATGGCCCGCAGGATGTATAGACAGACAAATCTGACAGAGCAAAGTCGCCGCAACAAAGGCTCCTCCGCTATGCATAGTCGCGCACTGATCTAATAATCCAGACCTCACCGTTTCCGACCTGGCTCGCGACACTCTGGACTTGGATGCCTTGTGGTTGTATCTAAAGAACAAGCGTGGTGAGATGACGGGGACATTACGCGCGAATCTGAAGGCGTGGAGTAGAGCTTACCACCTTGGTGCCATCCTTGGACTTCTCCCACCATATTTCCTGGTCGCCGTCCAGCAGGGACCGAACCTTTTCCTTCTCGGGCCAGGGACTCTTGGGTACGACATGAGCTTCGACAAACCTCCTGATGTTTCTGTGGGCCCTGTCTTGTCCGTCTTGCCCCTCGTATGCGTTGGCCCCAAGCGCACTGTAGTCCTTGGCGTCCTCCCAAGGCTTGCCAGGCAGCTTGTCGACGGCCGAGTTGAGCGGGGCTAGGACAGTGCTGTTGTCCGCCGAGGAGTCGAAGCGGTTCGATATCGACTCGACGTCTCGCGCGAAGCCGGCAAACACGTTGATGCTACGGTCGCGCCCCATGACGTCGGAGATCAGGACGCCGTCTTGGGTGGGTGCCGATGGTTGCTTGCTATCGGACGGCTTCTTGGACGGAGGCAGGGCGGGACCGACTTGCTCCATGATGAGGGGGTTTTGTCTGCTCGTCTCGGGCACGAGCCTTGCGAATGTTAAGAAGGTGGAGGAAACGGATGATATCACTATACCGTGAAGCCAGAATGCTGTCAGTTTCATATTGGGACACGTATCTCTTTTTCTCTCTCTCGCTCTCTCTCTCTGTCTCTCTGTGCTCACGTATACATACAAATAAAAACTTGGGCAAATGGCTGTCGAGCCACGTTGAATGACATCATCCTGTCGTACTTCTGTAAGCCACAGCTTGGCAGTTCTTGCCAGGTGACAGGATTGTTGACATTATATGCTGTACGTACAACACACAAAGAGGAATGCGAACTAGGGTAACCTTAGCAAGAGGCTGCCGTCTCTTTCATCGCTCTATTGTGGAAAATTATCTACTATGCAATCGCTATAGTACAGCATATCTTTACCCTTAAGGGTACTCGAGAATTCCTGCTTTTTCGCTATTATAATTCGCTGTTATTGTTGGTAAGGTTAGGTTAGTTGGGCTTCGAGCTGGGGCTGGAGTCTCCCGGACTGCTCCTGTCCGGTGGAAAGAAGGCGAGGTCATTCAACCTTATGTAGGCGAGCTCCCGTTTACAAAGCTTGACCACTGTCACCACCACGCCCGGGTCAGTCAGTACTTGATATCATCGTGGACAGTGGACACTTTGCAAGGCCGACTCACTTTCGTGTCCTGGGGCCCATGCGGTCCGCGCCGCGTCCAGTGCCTCACCCACAACTACCCTGCCTTTCTCCAACTCTGCTCTTGCCTCGGCGCTGGGCTCTCCCTTCTCTCTCCGTATGTATGCGTGTAGATGGAAGTGGGCGAGATCATATAAACTTGTGAAGGCCGCCCCAGTCAGTCACGTCCAACAGGGCCAACAGACAGGAACCATGGCCACTCACGCATAGAACAGCTCTTTGGTGCGGGACTTGTCCACCATGCCCTCCTTGCCCGGCTTCTGCGCCAACTCCCGCAAGAGATCGGCCCGCCTCGTGAGCTGCTGCAGTCTGAGTTCCGCCCCCTCTCCGTGCTTGGGCCGCTCGGCGTCCCTGTCCGGCTCGACGCCGTTTGCCAGGTCGCAGGCTTCCGCGAGCTCGGCCGTGTATTCGTCCGGCCCGCCCGCGCACCTCACGCAGTCGCATTCGAAACCCCAATGACGGGTCGCCTCGTTTCGCACGTGCTTGGGTGCGTCAGTCGGGACATACGAGATGGTGAATTCCTCTCCTCTCTTGACGTTGCGTCTGGCTCGTCCGACCCAGCGGCCTGGCATGAGGCGGCATTCATATTCTACATTCGGCTCGCACTGTCGCCCCCTGTGAGTCAGCAGACTCCTGCGTGCGCGGCTACGGGACGAACCGAATGGTTGAACTTCGCGGCAAGGGCAAACATGCCAGCCACACCTGGTTCGACTGTAAAACTGTTGTTCTCGAACGCTAGCCATAGTTCGAGATACAGGGCTTTTTCTTTGTCATCGAGCTTCCGCGAATCTGGGCCTACATGCGCGTCTAGATGTCGGTTCATTTTCTCGACCATGTCCGGCGTCCCGTACATGGTGAGTTTTCGCCAGGTCTCCTTGTCCGACTCGTTCAGTTCTGCGTACTGTTGAATCATCGAAGTAAGGCACTGGTCGCTGAGCTCCGAGGTAAAGAGAAGCGAAGTCCAATCGGTCAACACCACCTCGCCCACTTTCACGTCCCTGGTTGCGAAGAGTCCGTAACCTTTGTTCTCGCCCGCGCTCTTGAGCGTCCATGGCTCCTCATATTCGCTGTCGACCGATATGTCCGACATTCTGTATCTTATCGTATCGTATCGTTTGTGTATCTTCTCCGAGTTAGGTACTTACTATTGTCCACCTTCTCACGCTTGATTGGAGAGGTTTATGTATATTTTTGCAACGATCAGAAGAATCGTGCCCTTGACTTGACAGATTGTAAACAAAAGAAGGGGCTTAATTCGGGGTATGCGGTACCCGGAAACAGAGGCAAGTGGCGAGATAGAGCTATTATTCCGAGATGAAAGAAACACGCCTGCTCCCTTTGTCTGGGGAGAACACACATTTCGACTTACCTGGGTGCGGTGGATGACTACAAAGTCGACGTGTCAGACATCCTTTGTCGCGCCTGGCCTGGTGCGGGGACATAATCGTCGCACTTTCCCTGCCCCGTCAATATCAACCCAGCTGAGAAGCTAACCGACCATCACTGACACGACACCCATAGATTTCCAGCAGGCACCATGGCCACAGACTCACAGCTGCCGTCACAGGAAAGGCTCGAGGAGTTAGGTCCGGTCCTCGACGACCTGGAAAATGCCTTTGCCACACGCTTCGAAGGCTATGAGGATAACTTTCATGAAAGTCCCGCGCACTTCTTCGAGCAGGCATACGCCGATACCATTCAGGTGATACAGAGCATCGGCGACGAAGAGCTCGAGAAGAACAAGCCTGACCGGAGTCTGTGGCCTGACTTTGGACACTTGTTCAAGAGAGCTGTTCGCCTGCTCCGATCAGCCGAGAAGTACGCTGAGGAGACGGCAAAGGACATCGAGAGCGGAAGACCAGGCCTTCGCCCAGTGCACAAGATGCTATTAGCAGACTGTAGGTTGAGTTTCAGTCTTCTCAGACAACGCATCAATTTTGATACGCGGATCTAATCTTCCGATATCTAGGGGTTCGCCTCAGTCAGCGTTCCAACATTAGAGGCAACAATGGGACCAACGGCATCGGCAAACATCTCGTCCACATGGCCATGGCGTTGAGAAAACACCGGCCTCCCGTGGAGGATTCGTGGGATGAAGACAAAGGCGACATCAAGCCTGATTCCGGGTTCGACGCTGCATATGCCGAATTCCTCGACTTGGACCGACAAACGCCGCAGAAGAGGCAGGACCGGATGGAGTCCTACGCGAGAGCGTCGTGGTTGCGCCTGACCCAAGCCCTTCGAGCACTGGGACTCCCAGAGCACCTGGCCACGCCGCCCGACAACTTCTTCCATAACGAGACGCGGCCTGCCTACGTCGACTACCCCTGCGGCAGCGACGAGTTCCTCTACGGCAAAGGCAAGCGACAGGGGATCCTAGCTGTGAAGCAGATGCTCGGTGGGCCGCTCACCGATGAGGAGAAGGCGAGGATTAGAGCGGCGACTCGGAAACGGAAAGGCTCGGGGCCGCCGGAGAGACCTGAGGGCTCTAAAAGAAACCAAGCAAGCGTCGACATGGATAAGATACCATCTGACCCGACTCATCTGGCTGGACTTGCAGAGTATATGACAACTTACACTCGCAGAAATGCGATGATGGACCTCGCGGACGCCGGGCGCGAAGGCAGTTACCAAGCAGACGCACCCTTTCCGAGAGCGCAGGACTCAAGACTCCTGCTCCCGACCCACGCAAACCACATGGAGATGCTGCAGAAGTATGCCCCCGAACTGAGCTCCATGATCTACGAGGAGTTCGAGTCCAAGTTCGGCATGGACGAACTCCACGAGAGCCTCCCACGGACGGCTGAGGAGCGCGCCCCCTACCTGAAAGCAGCGGAAGAGGAGGTCGAGAAATCGCGCGCCATGGTCGAGTCCAAGATCGGCAGAGTCAGATCCCTTGCCACTGCGAAAGAACTGAGGATCGCAGCGTTCCGGCTCAAGCTGTCCCGTTCTGTCTACATGCTCGGGTTCTTCTCGGGGATCCCTTGGCTGTCGGACAGCGAGACGAGAGGGGCGCTACGAGATAGGCTGACCGACTGGATCTTGCACGAGCAGGCATGGAACGTTGCAGACATGCAGCTGCTGTCGCTGCCCCGCCTCTCGGCAGAGAGGAAGGCGGCGCTCAATGAGGACATCGAAGCGCGGAAGAGCAACATCGAGACATTCACCCGCTACATAGCCGAAATTGACGCCGTCGTCGACGAGGACGGAGAGGTCGGAGACAGGGACTCGGATGTCGCCGCCGAGGCCGACGTCAAGCCAGAAGACGACAACGTCGGCGAAACGGAGGAAACACGGACGGCAGAAGAGGAGAGCGCCAAGGACGGCGTACCCTGGCTGACGCAGGAGGAGATCAAGACGGCCAAGCTCATACTGAACGATGCGCTGAACCCCAAGCTTCCGGACCGGGGCGACTACCTCCTGGACAAGCGGTCCGAGAGGCGCCGGTGCGAGTGGTTCGAGAAGATGGCGGTTGCGCGGCTCACGGGCAAGCCGGTCCCGGCGTGGACGCACAAGAAGGTTGTAGATCCCTTCACCGACGGTGGTCCCCCGGGACACGAGGAACTGCCGCGCGAGACGGTCTGGGATCGTCTGCAGCTCATGTGGGTGTTGACGTTTTGGCAATTTTACCAGTTGCGACACCTAGAGCCGTGATTCCTTTTTCTTTCTTTTCTTTTCTTTCTCTCTGGTGTCCTGGCTGGCCATGATTATAGCGTGTGTACACTCTCATAAACGACTTTTTCCAATAGAAAAATGTATCTCGATTCTCCACTCTACGGCTTCGAACGTGAGGTCCGGATCTTGTTCACCTACATCTTTTCAACAGATTCAATCTCTTGTTGTATCTTCCGGAGGACCGATGATCATCGCAAATGCTTAAAACGGGAAAGTTGTAATTACATAGTAGTCACGATTTATAATTTGCAAGGCACAAAGGGTTCATGTTGCTGTGTCTTATGTTTTGGGAATTAACGTCACGTGCCTCCCTCCCAGACGGCGGAGTGGCACGTGGTTAAATTTGTACAGTACAAAGTACTTCCTTCCTTTTCGTTTCTTGTCCCGCACCATTCCCCATTCCATGCATTTTCACATGCCAAAGAAGGGGTCTCCCCAAGCCGCCCGCAGCCCCGGCCAAGCCATACAGGCGTCATCCCTGTGACACAGGACAAGACAGGAGCCGGCTCCAAACGCTGTCGGTCACCTGCCTGCTAATAATACATCCCTCTCGGTCACTCAAGTCAGATGATGGTGAAGCCACAAATTGCCGTCCGTGTCTGGGGAAGCTCGCCGGCGGGGGGAAGCTGGGGCAAGTGTGCATCTAGATACCTGCCTACCTCCTAGGTCAGGTTAGGGTAGGCTGTTATTAAACATCCGGCCTTGGATGATGAGGAGGTGTGTTCTATTTCACATGTGTTTTTGACGATTACTATCTCCTGGATATTTATTAGTGATATTCTCTCCGAGAACCTGTATCTGCCTTGCCCAAGTGCTTCTTGTGTTAAGGATGAGTAAGGTATTAATTATAAGATGGGCAACATGCTAGGTAGCCAACGGTGTTTCTGTAATAGGACTCGAGTCTGTCATCTACTTTCTCGTAGAATGCTATCAGATGTGCTCTTCTTGGTCAACACTTCGTGCCATGTCTGCCAAGCATCCCAAGTATCTCCAAAAAATAGTAGCAGTTCTTCAAGAGCAACTAAAAGTTTAGAAGTCCCTGAACAAGTTGCACCGCGCTCTTTGTCAGGAGTTTTCCGTCAAGCCATGGGACAAGACATATATAGAGGTTGATTGTACAGCTGTAGAAGATATTATACAACTGTAAGTAAGACGGAACTTATGATAGAAGTTGAAACAAATCAAGATCAACAATAATTGCAGTGTTGGTTGTGTAATATAGGGCCTAAGCCTCGGCAATTGTCTGCTGTACTAGCAGATGGGTTGGTACCGTCTTTCTGTACGTACTGCTTTATTGTATTGGATGATGTATCTTGGCCCGGATAGTTACACGCTCCTCCCTCCTTGGAGTAGCGATCTTATGTACCCTAGGTAGATGCAGGAACAGGTACTGGACTGCAACAGCAGTAACAACTCAACAACCAAGCTGTTTCTATGCAGATTCTGTATTTTGCAAGTTTACAATCATTGTAATTCAGCTTGGTTCCTGCTGCCAATTATCTCTGCCAATTTACATGTAATATTTGCAATCGTTACAGCAGTACCTGAGAGCATATAGTATGCTTCAACCCGATATATGCAGGCACCGGCACAGAACATCCCTTGTTTTGAGTTTGCACTTGAACTGTTGTACAGTGTATTCCACAGTGCATCCCAAAGAGGCAAAAACAGTACGCTTTTGGAGTCAAAATGGGCTTTCATCACACGCTCTCAGAAGGTCAAGGGTCGCTGAAAGGGTGGGGAAGGGGCATTGGGGCTCTACTTAGTACTGTACCCGCGGGCTAGCTGATTGACACTGTACATTAGGGGACCGCCGCTAAGAAATTTACAGCAGAACTTGTATCCGATGCGTCCGGCATGTTCACTTACCTCATAGAGCATGCACCAGCGGTGCACATACACTGGGGCCAAAGAGACCTCGGCTCATCCTCTCGCAAGACAACGGACTGCACGAATCAGCGTGCCAGCAATTCCCCCGGCCTGGACCCAAAGGCTAGCTTCGTCACTCTCTGCGCCGAAATATCAAGGCGGGCACATTCCTCTTTTCCTGTCTCTTGTCCTGCACTCTCGGTCCTCCTCCCTTCATCCTCATCAATCATACCCTATTGCATAAAATCTCCCTTTCTTAGATTTCTAGCAGCCGGAAAAGCGCATTTGGCTATCGGTTTCCCCTTTCATTCTCATTTTCTTTGATACCCCTCTCCGCTAGAAACACTCTTTGGCCACTTTGATTTCCTGGTATCTGTCAAGATGGCCCCTCGTGTGATCGTTGTTGGTGGTGGCTGTACGTTGTCCTCGGATTCGAATTGACACGAGGAGAATATGCGCTGACCTTGAATTGTATAGTGTCCGGTCTCAGCGCCGCTCACACCATCTACCTGGCCGGTGGTAATGTTGTAGTTCTCGACAAGCAGGGTAAGACGGGACAAGGCGCAAATCCTTCTCGCGCTAACTTCGGTCGACTAATATGAATCGTTGATCAGGCTTCTTCGGCGGTAACTCGACAAAGGCCACCTCGGGCATCAACGGCGCCCTGACCCGCACTCAGGTCGACCACAAGATCCAGGACAGCGTCAAGCAGTTCTACGAGGACACCCTGAAGTCCGCCCGCGACAAGGCCAGACCCGACCTGATCAAGGTCCTCACATACAAGTCCGCCGCCGCCGTCGAGTGGCTGCAGGATGTGTTCAACCTAGACCTCACCCTGGTCTCGCGACTTGGGTAAGCGCATGCTCTTCTGTCCAATGTGACATTCTAAATAAACAATACTGACAATCCCCAGTGGCCACTCCCAGCCCCGAACACACAGAGGCCATGACGCCAAGTTCCCCGGCATGGCCATCACATACGCCCTCATGCAGCGGTTAGAAGAGCTGGCCGAGACCGAGCCCGAGCGAGTCCAGATCATCAAGAAGGCCCGTGTGACCAGCCTGAACAAGGAGGGAAACAAGGTTACCGGCGTCACCTACGAGTCCAACGGCGAGTCCTCCGTCCTGGACGGCCCCGTCGTCCTCGCTACCGGTGGTTATGCTGCCGATTTCGGCGACAGCTCTCTGCTGAAGCAGCACAGACCCGACACCTTCGGTCTTGCCACCACCAACGGCTCCCACGCCACTGGTGACGGCCAGAAGATGGTCATGGCTATCGGCGGAAACGCCATCGACATGGACAAGGTCCAGGTTCACCCCACAGGCCTGGTCGACCCCAAGGACCCCGGCTCGAAGTGGAAGTTCCTGGCCGCCGAGGCTCTCCGTGGCGAGGGCGGTCTGCTCCTCAACGCCGACGGCGACCGCTTCTGCGATGAGCTCGGCCACCGCGACTACGTCTCCGGCATGATGTGGAAGGAGAAGGACAAGGGCAAGTTCCCCATCAGACTGGTGCTCAACTCCAAGGCGTCCAACACGCTCGACTTCCACACCCGCCACTACTCCGGCCGTGGCCTGATGAAGAAGATGAGCGGCCAGGAGCTCGCCAAGGAGATCGGCTGCACGCCCGAGCACCTCCAGAAGACCTTCACCACCTACAACGCCATTGCCGACGGCAAGCAGAAGGACCCCTGGGGCAAGAAGTTCTTCCACAACATGCCCCTCGACATTAACGACACCTTCCACGTCGCCCTGATGGAGCCCGTCCTGCACTTTACCATGGGCGGCATCGAGATCAACGACAAGGCCCAGGTCCTGAACAAGGAGCAGAAGCCCTTCGAGGGTCTCTTCGCCTGCGGTGAGCTGGCTGGTGGCGTCCACGGTGCCAACCGTCTCGGTGGTTCCTCGCTGCTCGGCTGCGTCGTCTACGGCCGTGTTGCCGGCGACTCTGCCAGCAACTACCTGTTCCAGCAAGCTCTCTCCGGGTCTGCTGGTGCTGCCCAGCGTGTGGGCCAGATCGCCCTTCACATCGATCCTTCGCAACCCGGCAAGGTCTCTGTCGAGTGGGCCAACGGCTCTACCGCCTCTGCCCCTTCTGCCGGCCTGAAGACCAGCGCTACTGGTCCCACTCCCACCGAGGGTGGCAAGCCCGCCGGCAAGACCGCGCCCAAGAAGTTTGAGATCCCCGAGAAGGAGTACACGCTCGAGGAGGTCGCCAAGCACAACAAGAAGGACGACCTGTGGGTCGTCGTCAAGGGTGTCGTCCTCGACCTCACCAACTGGCTGGAGGAGCACCCCGGTGGCCCTCAGGCCATCATGAACTTCATGGGCCGCGACGCGACCGAGGAGTTCGAGATGCTGCACGACGACGAGGTCATCCCCAAGTACGCTCCCGAGCAGGTAATAGGACGTGTCAAGGGCCAGAAGGTCACGCTCGAGATCTAAACTGTCGTTCTGTCCAAAAAAAAAAAAAGGTCGAGACGAAGCTTAGCTGAGAGATGACATGTTCTTACGAGGAGCCCTGTTGGCCGCGACCTGTCTACTTATTACATGAGCCGCTTGAAGGAACATACTTGCATACATTACTATGGGGTGCGAATGCTCATCGAAAAGGAAACGCATGAGGAATATTTTTGTTTTAGGGGGGGTGCGGCGCTTCGAAGTGTGTATTATCTGTATTGATATCGCTATCTGGGGTGATCTCTGATTATTCACCCTTGTGTTTCTTGGGCATGAGCTGCATATTCTTTTTTTTTTTTTTTTTTTTGTTTATAAGGGAGATTACCAATCATGATAAAAATATTTATATATGTACCTATCTTGCACTTGTCGCCACTGCAAACCAGACTGAGGCCGTTGCTGTGGCCATCTATCCTCTGCGCCGGAGAGCAGACAGACTCAGACACAGAAGGCAAGGAGCAGTCTGTCACCCACACAATGGCTTCTTCCAGGAAATGTGTCGGCTCCCTAGCAGTGTAGGGTCCGCGATGTGTTGAAAAGATTGAATCAGGTTCAGTGGGTCAGTCTGGAAGTTGGGCTAGAGGAGGTATAAGTACTAAAAATGCAAACACGGCGAAGTGTGAGTGTTTCAAGGCACAGACGCCAGTGCCGGTAGAGCGGTAGCATAAAGGCTTTTACAGTTTGACTCAGCCTCTCCTGGGCCTGCTTCACTCGTGGTCGAGGCGAGGGCAAGGCCAGGTTGATGAGGTTGTAAGAAAGAGGACTAGAGCCGAGCATAGGACACAACGCTGCATGTCGAGCATCATTATCGGGGATGAATTAGAAGTCAGGTAGGTGATGGTGATGTTTAATGTCAAGGTGACAGAAAGGGGCACGGGACGTGACTAGCCGCAGCAGGGTAGGTAGTTGAAAGTTAGGGTGTAGGAAGAAGGGTGAGTTTACCTCCCTTTGATGATTATGCAGCTAGTCCCGTGGCTCTTAACGCGATCAATTCTCTCTAAATGAGGTAATGAGTGTTCTGGTTGCTTGATATATAATATCACTACTGCCTTGTCACTCTAGTTGAACTGTAATTATCGTACAGCTTATCCAGGGTTTGTAGTTTATTTTTATTTCATCAAGCTTATATTGTCTCTTAGGACATTGTTATCTAGTCATAATATCCTATAATAATACCATGTTTATAATATAGAAATTAACCTCCATCATGCTCAGGTTCTTCTTATTCAATTCCATCTAATGCCGCTTAACCTAGACCATCATGAATATCTATATATTGCTGGCTCATCGCCCCCTTCTCCTGGCCAGCTTCCTTCCTCCCCATGCTCTTGCAACAAAGGCTCCCGCCACCGCAAGTCTCCGTAGGAAGATTCTTCATTGTTGCTTGGTTTGCAACTCGACTGTAACCTGCAGGAGTGAGCCAAGAGAGGAGAAGGTGTCAGTGAAGATGAACACGCGTAGCCTTGGCTGTGTGATAAGGAAGGGAAGGAAGTACGAGGAAGGCGAAGAGGGCTCTTGCTTTAAGTAGGGACTTAGTTATGGGTACAGAGAGGTGAAAAGGGCGCCTCTCTAGCTGGCTGGCTGCTTCTCTACTTTCCATCTTCACGCGGCCGTAAGTGCAAGTAATAAATAAGTATATAACACGAGGAAGGCACCCGCATAACAGCAGTCACGGGCTCGCAAAACGTAGGTCATGGACGGAATTGAATGAAGGAAGGAAGGAGTTGAGCGAGTTATGGTAAACTATAAAAGCACACACACAGATCTCAAATTGCACCTCTGAACTTATAACCACACATAACCCTTCCAGGAAGACGATCTCCCCCCTGGTCTCTCGCATACCGCAACCATGCCTATTGATGGTGGGCGCTGAGCCCGGACTTGTGTTACCATACCGCTTCCCAGTACAAGTGGTCATATAACATTTGCACAACCCATCTTCAACCGCACCCACGGACTAGGTCCTTGCTATCGTCAAACTGGAATTCCTCGGCGAACGCATCGCGCGAGAGATGGAAACTGCTTTACGGGAGGGGCTTGCACTTTCCTTTAAGGAAAAGGTTTTCCTCTGGTATTGAGGGCAGAAAGGGACGGCTGTTTATATAGAAATAGACTTGCTATGATTTTTAGTGACGCATAATAAGGGAGTGACTCATCAGAAAAAGGCATTTATATCTAGAATGAAGTTCTGTATAACCAAGTTTGTGGCTGTGTTTATAACTAGCTGATAAGAGAGGTATTCCAGACAATAATACCATGGAGATATTAGGGCTTAGCTTAGGTTAGGTTAGGCTTTCGTGTCCGGCAAACTTTAATAAAGCAGAGATCTCGAAGGCAGTCAAAGGCTGCAGAAAGAGGTGCGGCTGATGGTCTACAGAAGATGGAAAGGATGGCAAGGCCACTTAAATAAGTTATTAGCTTGGTCAGATCTTGCCCGTGAAAGGAGCGAGGTTGTAGATAAGCAGACAGTGACATCGACACTGACACGTAGACATAAAGTGAAGGGGACTAATATACTGCGTCCTATTCATTCCTACCCCAGATAGGAAAGGAGAGCGTAAGAAAAGACATGACATTATACACAGAATACCTACTCAGCACGTCCCTCTCTGGCGTCCAGTCGATAGGATAGTCGTGCACTACCCAGACTGACGTGCGGTGTAACAACAGCACTGGCCGAGAACAAAAAGATGCCTATGACCTACACTAAATACATGTGTAGGTACTAGGCGACATGGAGATGGCAAGAATAATGAAATCAGGGTCGTCATTACATGATGCAAGGGCCAGTTCGTCGGGGAAGAGAAAGCTAGAAGCCGGTGCCGAGTCTAGATAGTTCGACAGACCCCAGACAATGGGCGAAGCCTTGGATGGTTTAATCATCCGCTTGTATACAACAACATCTGGATGGAGCTCGAGGTCGGACGGGAATCATATGGCTACGACGTACCACAAGTCGTGTCACAGAACGGACTATCCAGCAGGTAAGCGTCAAAAAAGGGGATATGAAATGTCGGTGTAGGTGAGCTGATTTGCTGTTAAGATGTCGAGTCTATAGCGACCTTCTCATGATGCCACCACCTTACCGTTACCGGGCCCTTGGAATCATCAGGGGTGTCGTAGAATGTTTAAAGGATTCAATCTCTCTCCAATCGTCCTAGGGGAATTGAAAATCATGCCACTGTCATGTCAATGACAGAGATGGCGTATCCAGCAGACTGGTTCAGTCCCGTGCGCATGACTCGTGTGTTCCTAGACCATCGATGGTCCCTTGTCGGTCAGGAGATCGATCTAATAACACGCTCCTCCTTCTCATCCTGAATAGAAAAGAAGGGAATGTAAGTGCTAACATATAACCGGAACGGCGATGCCGGGCATGGGTTAGAGGCAGAGGAAGACGAACAGCACAGGGGCGAGGAACACTGGCAGTGTTTCGCTGACCACCGCCACCTTATCACTCAGGTAGGTCCCTATGGAGGGATTCCGTTACACAGTCATTCCTTCGATGCTTCGCCGCACCTATGCCGGTGGCGATTGTTGCATCACCTCAAGCAAAGCCTCTGGTTAGTCGAGAGGGGCATCTCTGACCAGGAGACATCATATTTCGACATGCCCTACAGATAAGAAGGCTGTGTGACTGGATAGCTGTTCCGCCCATGAAGGATTCAGATAATATGTATCTATTATCCCCGCCATTCACCATTACACAACATCATAAGAGTGGTGTCGGGTGCTGAGTCGACCCTGTCTCGATTCTGAGTGTCATATGGGATCTGGGTAGACAGTATACTGCATCGGCCTTCTTGAGCGCAATGACGCCGGCTCAGAATAGGGGCACCGTGCTTATGAAGAAGGTGGTGGTTCAAGTGAGGATGAGTTAGATATGACTTTCGGCGATTGCTAATTCGGACCTCGTCTTTCTGCATGTTTGCCAGCCGGCAAATGCAATATATAACTGACGTAGGTGTCTTGCAAGTAAGGGAGAGGATATGCCTGAAGACATGTATTGCTGTATAATACACCTGTCCCGTGCTTCTCGAGGTCCCACAAGGTAGGTACTGCAGTCCGCCATGGAATAGGGAAAAAGGAATGGCCGATAGTAAGGTAAAGGCAGCTGGCAGTCGAGGGAGATTTGGAATTGTTGGCAACAAACGGGTCTGGGACAAAACCGTACCATGCACATGGCTCCGAGAATTCCTAATAACAGGAAGCACCAAGGTATTCTCGACTTGTCACAAGATGGCTCTGTAGTACAGCAGTACAGCAGTACAGCTCGGAAACAATATCAACCCCTCACACGAGCTGGAGCAGGCTGCTGCAACTTCAAGGAGGTAAGGTTAGGCTGTCATAAGCAATCAGTGACTAAGAATAAGTAACTCTGTCAGATGTATACAGTCAATAGTGTTCGCGGGAGGCCAATGATAGCCATGCTTGGGTCCTGACCGTCCTGTGAGAGAAGACTTGAGGAGCTTGCCAAGGACCTTGGTAGTCCTGTGGCTTGCAACATCGACCAACAATAATCCGATGTGAACCGAGGCGGCGCCCTCTTACTCAAGGGATATAACCTTTAACGAACAGATCAAACAACCCGTGACGGAACTGTTGTGGTGTGCCTGAGTACACATCAAATGCTAGGTCAGCCCTGTGGGCTGAAGACTGTATTGTGAGAATGGCAAGATTCTGCAAGACAATACTGCTGTACTAGCTCACACACTTTTTGCGCCGTTTATCCATAGCGCTTTCCCCGCAATCTCGATTCTGTTTTCTGATCAAGGTATGGAAGTCGCTGGCCTGGTGAGCTAGACCACGTTGGGGATACATATGCCAAGTTAGCCAACACGAAATATTCCAGCTTTATCTGATGTGTTAAGATGTTGATACTGAGACAGAAGTACCAACGTACGATTTATAGTGCCAAGGGGCAAGGGGTGAGCATGTTTGCCCAAGTGCCAATTTGCCAGACCCCAAACGTGGACATTATCTTGTTACACAAGCTGAGACGTCCCAAAGTGTCACAACTTCGAGGCCTTCAGGGCTGGCTTCATACATCTCCACGCTGCCCTACAAGGAGGATGCAGACAGACATGGATGACCTTCCTCCTACTTGTAGGCATCAAGAGAGCACAAAAGCTTTTCCTATGTAAAGAGGCAACTTGCCCGCAGGTGAGACAACATGCAAATACAATAGTAATAACCTAACCTTAGATATGTTTGTTTATAACATGTGATAGTAGAGCAACAGGCATTGTCTACAAAGTAAGGTGAAAAGGTTCTTGACTTTCTGTAGTTGCTCAACTTTGCTAAAAACATCAGTAGTAGACAAAAGCCGACCTAGCCTTAATCGGGACATTCTTTTTGCAGATAACTATAGCAAATCAGCAAGGGGCATTTCTTTGTCGAGGGTCTGCCTACTTACCCAGTCAGGGCGGGTGACCCGCCCCCGGACCTTAATAAACTTTCAACACCAACCCTTCTTCTACAATGCCACTGTACTTGTAAGAAGCACAAGAGCACACCAAGCAATTCCAGCTTCCCGCCAAGAAATGCTGTAGGAAGCCTGCCTGCCTTCGCTCGCCTAACGACGCCGTATTCATCCACATCGCCAACCAGCCCGTGCCGCTGGGCTCCTCTTGGCGTTCTTGGGTCATTTGCTGGGGATTCAGCACTAGGGTACATTATCATACAACAGTACAGCTGTACAGCATACTGTATCTGCTCACGATACAGCAGTACAGCAGTACAGCAGTAGGTACTTCGTACAGGCTAACCTAGCCTCAACGGAACGTGCGCTGGTGATCCTAGATAGATCCTGCTAGGTAGCGGATCCCTGGTCTCGGCCGACCTGTGATTGGACACCTGGCACAGCGCTGAGACTGCTGACCGACTTGCAATTCTTCATTCCACACTATCTCCTCCGTCTCCCGCTCTTTCTTCCCAAACTGACACTTCTCCACTCTTCAACTCGAACCAAACCCAAACCATAGCCCATCGTCCCTACCTGGGGAACCCCCCCCCCCCCCCCCCCAAATGACCTATGAACCACCCAACCAACCATCCCATCCATCCTATCATCCTATTAACCCAGCCAGCGCACTCGACCTGATACTTTGCCCTTTCCTTCTGTTGGTCTTCGGTCGTATTATACCCACTACCCACTCCAACGCTCCTCACCTGGACTGGCCGACTGTCAATTAAGCGCACTCTCGGAGTCGGTCAGTTGGGTAATCGATCGAACAGTCAATCGTTTTCCATTCACAGGTACGGACGGTTAGGAAAGAAAAGAGGTGGTCAATCAATGGGCACGGATTTCGGCCAGTTTCCACATCGGCCCTGTCCATCGTCGAGTTCATTGGCGGTAATTATCCCGACCACGATAAGATAAGTCACGGGTTTGACGTTCCAACACCCTTCACCATGGCGATAGCCATGGGCTGGCATAAACCGGACAATGTCGCCGGGTCCTCGGCGCCTGCCATCATGGTCGGCCTGTTCGTTGCGAGCGGTGGCATCTTGTTCGGATATGATACTGGGTGAGTAGCAGCATGCTGTTGGTTTGCTGGTGGCAGTTCCGGATTCCCGGCTAATAGCGAGTCCTCAATCCTCAAGCACCATCAACGGTATTCTCGCGATGCGATCGTTCAAAGACCAATTCAGCACCGGCTTTACCGACAGCAGATCGAGACGAGACCTCACCCCGCAAGAGATATCCATTGTCGTCGCCATCCTAAGCGCGGGTACCATCGCCGGCTCGCTACTTTCTGCGCCGTTCGGAGACTGGATCGGACGTCGGTTTTCCATTATCGCATTCATAGGCGTCTTCATCTTCGGAGTAATATTTCAGGTCTGCGCCGACGCGCTTCCATTACTGCTGGCTGGAAGGTATGTCTTCACTGACTAAGTGGGATGAAGTGCTGGTCCCTGCCGAAACCAAGTGAAGCCCCGAGATTGACAGAGGTCACTGTAGATTCTTCGCCGGCGTCGGTGTCGGCGCCGTGTCCGTTCTTGTACCGCTATACCAATCCGAGATGGCCCCGAAATGGATCCGAGGCACCCTGGTTTGCGCCTATCAGTTTTCGATTACAGTCGGCCTGTTGGCCGCATCCATTGTCAATCAACTGACGTACCAGATTAACGGCGCCGCCGCATACCGCATCCCATTTGGTCTCCAACTTACCTGGGCTGTGATTCTTAGCATCGGTCTCCTGATACTGCCCGAGACACCCCGCTACCTCATCAAACGGGGGGATAAACACGCTGCTGGTCTGGCGCTAAGCCGCCTCCGACGCCTCGACATCACGCATCCGGCCCTGGTCGACGAACTCGCCGAGATCGAAGCAAACCACGAATATGAACTTGCGCTGGGTAGCGCATCGTACCGCGACGTCTTTACGGGCTCTCCGCATCTGGGCCGTCGAATCGTGACTGGCTGTTGCCTGCAGATGCTGCAGCAGCTTACCGGCATCAACTTCATCATGTACTACGGAACCACGTTCTTCGAGGGCGCCGCAATCACCAACCCCTTCATCATCTCGCTAGTGTTGAACGTCATCAACGTCGTCTCCACCATACCCGGCTTGTTCGTTGTCGAAAGCTGGGGCCGCCGAAAGCTCCTGATCGTCGGATCGATAGGCATGGCGATATGTCAGCTGGTCATCGCCATCTTCTCGACCGTCGCTCGCGACATGCAAGGACTGGTTGCCAAGCTGCTGATCGTCTTCCTAGCCTTTTTCGTCTTCTTCTACGCTGCCTCGTGGGGTCCTGTCGCCTGGGTGGTCACGTCGGAGATCTATCCGCTCAAGGTCCGAGCAAAGTCCATCTCCATCTCCACGGCATCGAACTGGTTGCTCAACTTCGGCATAGCCTACGGAACCCCGTTCTTGGTGCAAGAAGGGAAGGGGACGGCCTCTCTGGGATCCAAGGTGTTCTTTCTGTGGGGTGCCTTCTGCATCATAGGCGCCATCTTCGTCTACGGCATGGTGTTTGAGACGAGCAAGATCAGTCTGGAGCAGATTGACGAGATGTACGAGCGGATCCATTTTGCCTGGAAGAGCAAGGAGTTCGAGCCGAGCTGGAGCTTTCAGCAGCTGCGAGACGAAGGGTTCGCCGATAGCGGGATACCACCCGAACATGAGCTTCAGCCTCCACGGACGGGCTCGACGACGACCGATACGAGCATACAAACGATACAAACGATGGATCACCATGCAGATCACGGCGAATCCGAAGAGGACAAGGCGATGCGCGAGCTAGGCTTGAGCAATGTTGATTTTAGCTATTGATGTTTTGGCTCTTCATATATCCGATATACCTATTTAATCCGGCATACGTCCTTGTCTTGATTTACGAAACCCAAATTAACACCCTTATGAGCGCCGGAGTTGGATGGGTACGGAGTATATGGAATTCTTGCCAGGGCCTTGGGATTTAAAGGGAGACTTTCATCTTTTAGGGCACTATCAGGCTTTTTAGGTTAAGGGGTTGGGTTACCCCTTTTGCGTACTGGTTTCAAGGAAAACAACGGGCTTGCGATGATATTATATATTGAGAGATTATGTTCATTTTAGCGGTGACATTTATTATTCCTGTGATCATTTATCTTGCCTTGTCTCTGTAGGGAGTGTATACCTTTAGCTTTCTACAATTTAAAGGGAAAAGGGGAAATGCTGTCGCAGCCTATAATTTAATGGCGGTATGTACTGTGTCTAGTACAGTATCTAGTATAAAGTGTTAGGTAGGTAGTCTTTACGTTGTTTTGTTTTGTTTTGTTTTGTGTTTTCTTAACATGTTTTCCTCTAACCTACATCTTGAGGTCTATGTGTATGTACAATGTCTGTCTGCCTCTACCTCTCTCGCGCTGTAGACCGTGTTATTGCTGCCTAGTCTAGAGATTAAGTAGTTAGGTATGTCAGTCACAACATCCATCTATCTGCTATCCCCTATCTCCTGTCTCCTATTCTTCTTTCCACTTCTCCTGTCCTCTCCTCTTCCCCCCTTAACTCCCCGACTCCCCCCTTTCTATCCTACCCGCATGCTCTACTCCCCCCCTCCTCCTCATTACCAAAAAGCCAAACTCGAACACAACAAAACTCGATAAACCAACAAACAATATCTAACTTTAAATATCTTCAAAACCCCTACAACGTAAACCAGAAGATATAAAATAAATATTGTTCACCCATCCAGCTAGCTCCCCAAGCCAATCAATCAATCTTCTACCGGGGTAGGTAGGATACGTTATGTCATGTTTATATTATATCATGTATTATATTATACTATACATTTTCTTCCCCCTCCGCTCCCCCTTTTCTCTTTCTCCTTCTCTTTTACTTTCACTTCCCCCTTCTCCCCCCTGCATCCCCCATCTCCTCCCCTAGGTCAGGTCAAACACTACCCCTTAAAAACCAACCAGACATAAAACCCGCCCACCATCCACGCCGTCCGCCAACACGTCGTCCATATCTCCGAGACTACGAGTCCGAGCCCGTGCCTTCTTCTCCTTCTCCTTCTTCCACCACCCCTACCCTGCCACAGCCCCGAAAACGAAGAAGAAGAAGAAGAAGAAGCAGGTCTCCACACCCCATTGCCCCCACCACTACCACTGCCATTAATATCCTCTTCCTCTTCCTCCTCTTCATCATCGTGATACGTATCCCTCCTAATCTGGATCCTTGGCCCTCTGCCCGTACTGCTTCCATTATGATAACGATGATGATGATGATGATGGCCCCAGCCCTTTTCTCCTTTTATTCTCGAAGAATGATACGACGACGGCAAAGAAGCAGAAGCAGGAGCAGGAAGAGGAGCCGCCCCCCTCGTCCGCGCAGCTGAGTTCCAATTCGAATTATTAGACGCCGACGTAGCAGCTGACGACGAAGACGTTTTCGTCGTCATTGTCATCGTGGTTACGGAAGGATCAAATTCCCCTTCCATCTTCTCCTCATCATCATCCTTGGGTTTGAAAACAGGCAACACGGCCGACGGCGCAGTCTGCACGGGCTCGAGGGCAAAAGGCCTAAGTCCGAGGACCGGCAGCAGGAACGCCCTGGCCACAAGCAGTAGGACCGTCAGAACGCCCAGGACCGCGTACGTGGCGAACATGGACAGCTGGTTAGGTAGAAGGCAGAGATGCGTCTGTATCGTAGAAGTCCGGGAGGAGGAAAGAGGTCTCCCCTGTTCGTCGACTGGGTTATACAGCGACACCATCTGGAACCCCGGCGTCGGCACGCCCATGGCCATGCTCAGGCTCTTGACCGTGATCTCGTGCACGTTCTCCTTGGCCGCCGAGTGGACGATCTCGCAGTAGTCGTGGTCGTCGCCCGAGAAGGCGTGCTTCACGTTCCCGACTCTCTGGACCAGCTTGACCGAGTCCTCCTCGCTCAGCACGTTCTGGTACTGGTACCCGGCCGAGACGCTGATGGCGTTCCTGTGATCCGGGATTACGGGCCCGGTCTGTCCCTTGGGCGGCTTTGCTGGCGGCCAGTGTTCGCGTAGCGGGCCACAGGGCGTTCCCGGTTCGCGGTACAGCGGGACGTGAGTCAGTAATATTGTCGGGAAGTCAGCCCCATCCTCGCCCGGACCGAGGGTTGGTAAGTGGCTGTAATCGGCGCTCTCTAGTTCTTCGACTTTGTGTTCCTGGATGACCTCCTCCACCTCAGCCCTCCAGAACCGCAGCTCCTTCTGGACGGCGCGCCTCTTGATAGCCTTGACCTCGTCCAGAAAGTCGTTCACCGGATCGTATATCTCGCTCAGATCGATGTGGTCCTTCACTTTAGACGTGTCGGCACTCAGTGAAACTGTATCGACCGAGACGAAGGTGTGGTTCCCAATAACGTCAACCCTGTTCGTCTCCCCGAAATACGCAACGAATCTCTGCCGTACCGGAACCTTCACCTCGGCTCCAAACCCCAGATCATGGTTTCCCGGCAGACTTGCGATGAGTTTCCGACCCCGCTGGTACGGGGAAGGAGTGGTGCCGCCCAAGATCCAGTTATCGATGAAGATGCGGCCGAACCTGGCGTATTCTTTCAGCCAGTACTTCTCGCCGTACTTCCTATGCCACTTGTCCAGATATTTCTTCTCGTCCGCGGGCCGGTGGTCCTTGGCCCAGTCCGGGTCCTCGAAGTCGCCCTGTGCCGTCTTCCACTCCCTGCCACCGTCGAACAGGTCGCCGAGGAACATGACCGTGTCCGGCTGCAGCTGCTTCTGCAGCTGCTGGTACGACCTCCGCATGTAGTTGTCGGTGATGCGCATCGTGAGCGGGTTGAGGGGCCACGGCCGGCCGGGATACGAATGGGGGTCGATGATCTGGGGATCGGCGACGAATATGAGTCGGTGTGGTGTAGCGCCGGCCGGCTTTTGCATTAAAACGGTGCCTGTTAGTCTAGTCTGAGTGCACGGCAGAACTACTACAGATCCTGCGCTGTCCTCGTTCGTTCGAAAAGAGAGACTCACCCAATCTTCCCAGTGATCCCAGTCACAGCTGTTCACTTTGCTCGCGAAAGTCCACCGCTCGCCCCAGAGCAGCACCAGGATCCAGAGACCGACCAAGAAGTGCGGGAAGCTCAGGAGACGGCGGCGCACCATGTTCCGCCTCAACTGCTGCCTTGCCCGGACCAGCAGCTGCCATATCGAGTGGCGAGCACCGTGATGATGACCGTAGCCGTAACCGTAACCATAGCCGTAGCCGTAGCCGTAGCCGTAGCCATTACTACCACCGCTACCATAAGCTCGTATACGTCGGAATAAGGCTCTGGAGCTGGCCATTATGTCGTCCCAGATGGAGGCGCTGCTGGGGTCGTGGAGGTGGGAGGTGCTGCCGGGTCCGTATATCGCCGGAGAGTAGTAACTGCGATGGTACCTCGCGCTACCATTGCCGTCGTTGATGGTGCTCGTCGAGCCGGTAGACCCGTAGGCCCTATATGATGGCGGAGCCATTGTGTCGACCGCGTCGGGTAGCCATCAATATGGCCGATGCAGCGGGATGGGACGTATTGGAGGATGACAGACGTGGTATTGGAATCACTTGGCGTAACCTAATTCTAAAGAGTAAACGCCAAGTCAAGTCGAGGCAACAGTATGGAATTGGATTGTGGTCCTGCTGATTCCTTGACACTGGATAGAGACGAGGAAGAAAGATTATGTATATGTGAGTCAAATAACTCAGCTCGCAATGCATGAGCTTGTGGTTCAAGTCACCTAATGCGCCTTGCCAGCAGCATGCCGAGATGCGGTCTGTTACATCTCCGAGCGTAAGTTGGTACAAGATGTGGATGTCGTTCAGTTTTGTCCTCCAGTAACTCTGGTGACCAAGAGACCTGAGGCATCCCCTATCCCCAGTGCAATCCCCTGTAACAGGTACCAATAATACAGTGTATATACCGTTTAATGGATTTTAAAGCACGGTCTCTCGGATTTTGGCGTTTAGCGCTTGGCAGGATCTATTCATAGACACAGTACATACTAGAGGATCCACACGTAGTGATCACTCTGAGCGGAGCTCAGAGTGATCACTTTAGCCTAGAATCAGGCTTTTATTATGAATTACTCTGGCACACCCAAAACACTGCAACATGTAACGGCGAAGACTTTTGCTGCAAGTTCCAAAGCTACACCGCTCCCCACTAGGCCATCGCATGGCAAAAGGGAACCAGAACAACAAAGTTGTCTTGTCATTCTTACTTGCAGCTATCTAGTATACGCTGGAATTGGTGGAATGTCACGCCGTGACACAACATATGGCAAAAATGGCAATATCCAACAACATGCAGTACGGCCAAAAGATCAGATAAAAATTTAACAAAAATACAGGCTTGTACAGGCCAATAATACTGCAACTTAGTATACTTACTCTCCTTGCTAGCCTGTACCTGTCTATATTTTTGTTGAGTTTTTATTTGGCGTTTTGGCCGTACTGCAAGTGGTTAAATATGGCCAAAATGGCCATATTTGCACCTATTTGGGTGTGCCAGAGTGATTTATAATAAAAGCCTGATTCTAGGTAAAAGTCCTCTCTGAGCTCCGCTCAGAGGGATCACTACGTGTGGATCCTCTAGTATTCCCCATATCAAAACATTAACACATTGTAACTCTCACCCTGTCTGTGTCTCTTACTTCATACCAAGCAAATTGTGGAATATGTACGTAGCATTCTTCATCGCTTGAACATTATGTCGTGCACCTTGTTCTAGCGCACTGCCTTGATATGTCGATAACATAGAACCACTCTCGGGTTCGAAACAAAGTCAAATATCCCCTTTCCCATGCAGCCCAAGAAGATGAGATATGTACGACGGCGCCATGCCGGTTTCGATGTTCAAAAGAAGACAAGAAAGATACTGAGCATCCAGTAGGGCCTCAGGTTTAACCCATTCCGATCCGTTACAGGCCATATGATGTACCCTAGTAGGTACGTAGGCCGGGAGATATATACTAAAGTAGGGTTATAAACGTCGACATGTCGAAAGCCGCTTCGATATAAATAGCGCTCTAGATTTAGAAAACCCAGGTAAAGGACTCTTTCACCTCGAACTTGATCGAGTGTCTGTAAACAAGAAGTGAGGATTACTATTAGCACAGCCTTGACAAACAACCCCACGCCAGACTTGAAAACTCACCGAATATCAGCAGCAGAGGCGCCAATCAAGACCATAAAAGTCCCCTCCTCGGCAATCCACGCCTTCCTCGCGGGGTCGTAGTAGCCCACCGCGTACTTGTCCAGCGGAACCGTGATGTGCTTCGTCTCGTCCGGCTCCAGGAACACCTTCTCGAACGCGACCAGCTCCTTTTCAGGTCTGGGCAGCGCCGACTTTTCGTCTCGGACGTAGATCTGCACCGTTTCGGCACCCGAGACCGCGCCCGTGTTTGTCACCGCCATGACAAGGTGGATGGACTCGTCGTCAGCCGTGAGCACTTTCTGACTCAGGGATGGACGCCCGTATTCGAACGTCGTGTAGGATAGACCGTGGCCGAAGGAGAAGAGGGGCGGGATCTGCGTTCGCTCGTAGTGCCGGTATCCGATGTATAGCCCTTCGCCGTAGAGCACTCGCAGGTTCTCACCCGGCCAGTTGTGGTATGCGGGTGTGTCCTCGATTCTGCGAGGGAAGGTTGCCTAGTTCTCGTTAGTCTTGGGCCTTCCCACAATGTGTGTGTCTGCTTCCGTGTGAGCTGTTTCTTACCGGTAGCTTGCCGCTTGGATTCTGCAGACCAAAGAGCACGTCAGCCAAGGCATTACCGGCTTCCTGACCCTGGTACCAGGCTTGAATGATGGCGGGGACATGATCCGCCCAGGGCATAGTGACCGGGGAGCCGGACTGGTTGACCACCACCGTCCGGGGATTCGCCTCGAGCACCGCAGCGATGAGCCTGTCCTGACTCCCGTCCGACGGCAAATCCATCGTCTGACGATCGTAACCTTCGGATTCCCACTCGGCGTCAAGACCGACGGTGACGACGGCCACGTCCGCCTGTTTTGCCGCCTCCACGGCCTCTTGCAGGTAATCCACCTGGTCTTCTTCCTTGAAGCCGATGCGGCATCCTCCGTATTTGTGCGTCATGTTGAACTCCTTCTGCTTGGAGATAGGCCGCAGCTCGTTCGTCATGTCCACGCGCAGTTCGACGGCTTTGCCAGCTGTCATATCCACGCCAACCATATAATCGATCGATCCGTCAAACATGGCCTCGCCTTCCTCGGTCCAGTTCCAGAGATCCAAGGCAAGCTCGCCGTCAACGTATAGCTTGCCCGGGCCGACGCTCATGAAGCTGATGGTATGTTTACCCGTCGAGGTCGGAGTGAGGTATGTCGTCGCGGTCGCTGACCACTCAGGCCCGAGCTGCTCCAGCGGCGCCGAGTCCCAGAGGAAGAGATCCGTGTTGGTTCTTCGCTGCGTGACGACGACATCACCCTGGAATTTGTCTCCGCTATACCACTCTAATGTCACACCCGGCTTACCTGACTTGTCGGTACAGAAAGGCGAGGCCACGGGCAGCCACTTGTAGATATGGCATCCCTTGGCATATATGACCTCCCCTTGGGCGGCCCGCTTGATGCTGTCGAGCGGAAGTGTGTTGTAGTAAGGGTTGAGGCTCGCGCTACCTCCACCACCGGCGATCGCCCTGTTCGCATTGGGCCCTATGACAGCGATCTTGGCTGTCTTGGGGTTGATCGGCAGTAGGCCGCCCTCGTTCTTCAACAACGTCAAGCCCTCGGCACCGGCGGCTCTGATAAGCGCGCGCGTCTCTTCTCTGTCGTCTTCCCTCTCCGGCTCTTCGGGCGACAGGTCGTCTCCTTTCGTGCGTTCAACGAGCGTCAAGACGTTCTCTGCTGCCCTGTTGATATCTTCCTCGGCGATCTCCCCCTTTTCGAGCGCCTTGAGCACTTTCTCGAAGCGCCATTTCGTCGAATACGGGAACTCGATGTCGCAGCCTGCCTTGAGTGACTCTACTGTCGAGTTGATGCCTCCCCAGTCTGATATGACGGTTCTACGACGTTTTAGTCCCGCGCAATCTGAATCCTATTCCTATACACCCACAGAAAGGGAGAAGACACTTACCCATCGTAGCCCCACTCGCCTCGCAGGATATCTTTCAGAGTATGGTCATTCATGTCAGCATGAACACCGTTGATGAGGTTGTAGGACGACATGACAGCCCACGGGTTTGCTTCCCGCACGGCAATCTCAAAAGGCCGGAGATACAACTCTCGTAGTGGCCGCTCTTGAACCAGCGAGTCGATGGTCAAGCGATGTGTTTCTTGCTCATTCGTGACAAAGTCTGTAGAGGCCTGCGTCAGTCTTTCTACTCACCCATATCCTCCAGTCACACTCAACTGACGTTTAATAGTAGCGGCAACCCCCTTGGATTGGATGCCCCTAATGTACTGAGAAGCGAGCTTGCCAGTGAGTAAGGGGTCTTCGGAGAACGACTCGAAGTTCCTCCCACCTAAAGGATGCCGGTGCATGCAGACAGTAGGCGCGAGGAGGACTTGGGCCGACCTAGCCTGGACCTCGGAGGCCAGGTGTTGCCCAACTTGATAGAGGAGGTCCTTGTTCCATGTTGCCGCCAGTGAGATGCCGCACGGGAAAAGAGCGGCCTTGTGTCGGGCACCGTTAGTAAAGACGAACGATGCACAGGCGGTTGTGCCGAGGATTGTCTCGGTGACGAACCTTGGTGCCACCGACAAAAATGCCACCACGAGCGCCGTTGGGGCCGTCACTCGTCTTGATGGCCGGTATACCCTTTTCAGGTATAGCTTTTGTCCTCCAGAAATCTGCAGCGGTGAGCAGGGAGACCTGGGCTTGATTAGCTCATACCGTACCCCGTTACCCCTTGGCCATCCGTCAGACATACCTTTTCTTCTAGGGTTAACTGAGCTAACTTCTTCCTCGCAGCCGAACGGCTGTCTTGAAAGACAAGTCGTTTTGGGAAAGGACTCTCCGGGGGCGAGTACTCGGTGTCTGGCGTTCCATTCGATTCATTGCTATCAGATGGCGAGCCCAGAAGATCAACCTCATCATAAAATCGACTCTCGACTGGCTCCATACTGAAATCCGACACGGAGACAGAGCCTCACAGTAGTTAGAAAGCGACTACAGTTCGAGAGTACCTTATCCCAACCACATAAGCCAGCGGCGAGTGGTCAAGAAGATCGAGAGAGACAAAGGTACGGTTCCTCCAGTCACTTAGAAGAAGGCCCAAAGTGAAACAACGTATCTTGGACAAGCAGTAACGACTTGGGCGATGATGTGTGAGGTGAGGATGGGTATGGACTTAGCATGGGGAAGGAATGAAGGAGAAACAGAAACATGTAACATCTATATAACTAGCCCTACCCCGGCGTCTTTGCGGGTATCCGCCAAGAAGGGAACAGACTCCGCAGTGCCTACAATAACCCGAGACGTGACAGGACGAATACAAGTCTAGAAGATCTTCAGAGATATGCCACAGGCGGGCTGGAAGCACGGGATGGCATGCTGCTGCGACATGAGGTGCTTGGGTGGCACGGCATCAGAGGCGAAAGCACAGTCGAACTAGCGCATATCGAGTGCGTCGGAGAGTCGAGACTCTACTCACCTCGACGATGGCACGAGGCTGACCGAATAGACTCACAGAAACGGTTGACGGGAAGCACATGTGCAGACTGCAAGCACCAGCATACTGCAGAGGCATGCCGAAATGGGACCGCAGTCACGACTCCAAGTCATTCTGACAGCCCATCCGCAACAGCTGTAGCAGCATTCTGTAGCGGCAGCAAATCAGTGCCTCTCAAACACTGATAAGACACAGACAGCATATATTGCTACTCATGCCAAGTATTAGCCACGGCTGCGACGGACCGGGTGGAGGCCAGTGTCTGGTCCTGGGGCCCCTGGGACATAAAGGCCGCCCTCCTCTCACATGGTGCCGTCACTGGTGTGGGGGTATTCGCTTCGGCAAGCCTATCTGTTAGGCATTTATGAGCCAGGGAAAGGGTGGCCCTTGGGTGGTTCGTGAATTGGGATCATCACGAAATACTTCTATGTTGAGAAAAGCCGTCTGGAAGCACGGGAGACGAGATAGTTACCAGTGTTTCTGCTTCTCGTCCGAGCTTTCTCGCATTCCGAGGATCGATTCCACATGTACATGATGTAGGGTCGAGAGTCGACAGGCATCTCAGATGCGGGTTAGTTTTCGGTAGCGGAGAGGTGGCAGGTAAAGCTCTTCTGGAATCTCGCGGGTGCTATTCATAGATCCCGTAGAGGGGGAGCAGGTAGCGGATCTTGTAACCTGTATCCACAAAGCTTGGAAGATCCATACACAGTACCGCAGTAGGTAGTTCCGCTTGTTGAAGCTGAAGGGGAGTTACCTAGTACAGCTTAGAGTGATCTGAGCGATGACGACCATCTCTTTGTCGCTCTCTTTTTCTGCCAACCTGCTGCTGTACGGGCGTATAGGATACCTCGTGACATTGGGTACTTTCTGACCACATTAGGTATCCCATCCATGGTAAACTGGATCCGAGTTCCGGCCAAGCTTCAAAGAGGGTGACAGAGTTAATAGTTATTAAGGTTAGGTACAAAGAAGAAAGCGACGTGTGGCAACTGAAACGTGACAAGGCCAGCCCGTTGGTTTGACCACCCATCGTCTCGTTTGCTCATCCCTGTACAAACGTGCGTGCTGGACATAGGCGAATTTTCCGACTGGTCCGAAAGCAACATGTCCGTCTTGCCAGCAGCAGGCGGATGGGATGAGGAGTATACAGCATTTGTTTACATTGCTCTCTCTCTCTCCTCTTCGGTCTTGGGCAGTAGAACCCTCGAGAGCTCAAGGCAGCGGTGACTGACTGCTCAATATCCGACAAGGCAATCACATGTCACGCAAGTTTCCCGTGTTTGAAATCGCAGAGATGAGGAGAGGGTCAATTTCAATTGGGGTAATATGTTATGCGTGCCCGGGCCGGGATAGATGCAGATGAAACCCTCTGGGGAACGTGTGGGCTCGTGAACCAAATGGACGGTTCGTAAACTTCGAAAAGCTTAAAAAAGTTCGGGGCGGGCGAGCTAAAAATTACCTAAGTTAACCAAAAGGCGGGGCGGAAGGTTCAGTACGGTAACCCGGCCCGAAGGTTGCTCTGATTGGGTAAAGCGTTTGATGAATGCTCCTTGCGGAAGGAACCAACTGGGAAACACCGTGTAACCTGCATGACTTGCGCACCGTTTCTCTTTCTTTGTACTGTGATCCTCCGACTGTTGGGCACGATGCTTGAGCCTTGATGATGACCCTTGTGAAAACTCATAGAGACTGACACTCTCTCCTCTCACCTTGCTTTCTCACCGACAAATCAGCCTCATGTTGATCAACTTGGTAGCGAACATCCACCCCCTGCTTCAGCTTTCGACAACCCGTCACCTGTCATCGGGGTCGACCAAGTTCATCACAGCGTTACAACGCATGTCTTTACATACATGTCCGCCCCAGCTAGTATAGTAAAACAAGATCGGACCTAGATCAGAGAGTTGTCTAAAAGTTAGCAGCATTCTACGGCATGTATGCATGCATGCCGTAGGCCGTCTCATTATGCCCGTCCGCATGTTTAGTCTCAAGTCCAGATCCAAACTCTCGCGTCCTCTCTGGCCGCAGTAGCGAACATACCTTTTACTGCATCTGCTACCTGTAAGCAAGCACAGGCGGCAAAACATCTTTCCATGAACCAGAAACTCGAAATCTGTATTGTCTGCCCCTTGTATGCATGGCACGCACATGTACTGCTAGCACACAGTAGAGCAAGTTGAGGTGAATAATGTACTATGTATGTATGCACACCAATCGGCAACGGACGATGCCGCTATCGAGAACCCAACGGGGAACCCCTTAGCGCGAAACGTTAGAGCCGGGCTACCTAGTCGCTCAGCCAATTCCTTGCTAGCAAAGAAGCAAGCCAGAATCTTTAGTCTCATTGTCATTACAGTTGTACTCCGAGTCTCCTGAAGTGCTTCAACTTACCTTATAAAGCCGAGGTTATGACCGGGGAAATTCGGATGAGGCGAAATCTGGTATTACCACAGTCTTTGGTGTTCAGACTTTTATTATCCTTCGAGTTCCATTGCCTGTACTGTGTAAAGGCAGGATCGCCCACCCCCTCTATTCTAGAACACTTCCAGTCTGTCTTCTCTTCTGGTTTCATGTTTTGTGGGGGGCAGTGGTACAAAGGGGTGTTGATTTTCAGGAACAGCTTTACGCATATGAGCATCTCCATTCCCGGCGTCCGGGGCCTTGGACTGTAGTTACTATTCACCCATCTCTGTTAAACCTTCCCTAAACGCATGCACGGAGAGCTCTTTTGTCCTTACTGCGTAAGTATGTGCGTAATAACAAAAGTAGACAACGGGAAATATAGGAACATGTTGTTCCGAAAATAGTCTTTCGACCCTGCATACCTCAACTTATTAGGGGAGAGGAGGGGAAGGGCCGCAAGTGGCGCAAAACTGGCCACCTTATCCCCGGACCCCGGGATCCCGGACACCTCATGTGTTTCTTATGACCTTCCTCTAGCGGACATCTTAGACGCCGCGCCGTGTCAAGGTAAGTAGGTATTTCACACCCTCCTCCCAATCCCAAGCGCCGCGTCCCGCAGTGTATCCCTCCGTCAAACGAACCGCTGGCGGCTGGCCCATTCTATTCCGGAGGTTACATTCACTTCTCCATCGGAGGATATAACCCGCACAATGCACGTGACCTAGCTGCATGCAGCCCTGCGGTCTCCAGACATTCCAGACTCCCAGAGCGGAGGCTTGAAGCAGCTTAAGAGACGCCCACCCTATGCTCAATAGGGCGTGACGGTGCGACTCGTTCCTGGGTGCGGGTGCGATCATGTGTTATCGTCTTCATGTGCAGAGCATTCTCGTCTCCTCCTTTTGACAAGATACCCATCCACCCTTTCCGTTCCTCTCCTCTTCATTATCACCTAGTTTTATCCTATTGATAATCGTTGTTGTTACACTGCGCAGAGTTTTAGTTGAGGTGTTTGCCATGGGGCAACTTAAAGGGCGGTCTGGGCTTTGTGCAAACCATCGCCAACCTGTCTACAATAACTCAACTTGAAGACCATGACAGAAGTGAGCCAGGGTGACCAAGGACAAGCAACAGTGGCCAACCGCGGCCGATCGCTACACGGAGTCGTTTTTGCGTCGGCGATGATTTCTCCCAGTTGAGGTGAGAGAGGCAAGGCGGTTGGCGAATTTGAAGAGATGCCCGGAAGAGCCGGCTGTCTTGTCTCTCCTCATCGGCTCACAAGATGATCTACAGAGTGGCCCAAAGGTATGGATGACGTGAGAATAAGCAAGGACACCATTGCGCCCAAATCGGTTCTTTGATGCTGAAGGAAAGAGAGAGTTTCTGGTTGGCCATGGAAGCCAATCACTTCACCAGGTTGATCGGTGGTGGTTTATGGAATCTTCGACTCGCCTTTCCCACCTTAACCGCCATTAACCGCTCACGTACTTAGGTAAGCATTCTCATGTCCGGCTACGCCTTCCCAACTTATCAGATACGCAGTCAGACGCAGCAATCTTCAGCGGACGTTATGCAGAGACTGTCTCCACTGTCCAACGAGAATCGAGTATAGGACGGGGCAAGAGGACGCGCGCCGCATAATGCCTTACTTAGGTAGTAAGTTGAACTTGCATGGCATGGAGACTGACCTAGGTTAAATTAGTATGGATTTCCCAAATCAGAAACAATATCTTCATCAAGCTTGGCTTGCGCTTGGGACAATTTGGATTGGTACACAGTAGCGCGGCAAACCATCGATCAAGGGCCAACTTTCTTCATACTTCCCGCGCGCGAAGGCGGGTTTTGTTGCTGAGGTAAGCCACATATTCGTGCGATAAGCAGCAAGCAAGTCGTTTGGTCTTACGCTCCCAAGCACAGATTCGGCCGGGGTACCAAGTAGTGTCACCGTCACACGGAGGCGACCTGTAGTGTGATGGTCTGTATAATGCAAGGGCGCTGTATTCCCTGAGCAAAACCCGCGCGGGGCTGATCTAAGCGACGACCATGATCACCGCTTCTGAACGAGTGATTTCTCAACCTTCTTGGTTTGATCCACTAGATACATTGCCCGCGGCCGGTACCAAGGTTGCTGAAGGGATTGACGTTGACGGTGTCCCCCTGGTTTAGTAATCGTAATAATCTGTCAAAAAACATACTTGATAGATCATCTTTCCTCGATATTTTAATCTCGGAGATTGGATATATAAGGATCGATGTGAGCGCTGTCAAACAGATCGATAGTTCTTCAAAGACAACGCGGCGCTGACCTCTCGTTTGCACATCATCATCATCTTCTGACATCTGCCAAGAACTGAAGTTATCCATAATGGCGGCCGACTCGGATTCCAAAAAGGTTCTCTCGCCTGTGAGCATGGCGCATGTTGTGCTCAAGACGGCAGACCTCCCAAAGATGTCGGCATTCTACAAGACATTTCTGGGCGCTCGTGCGAGCTGGGAGAGCGACCAACTGTCATTCCTGACGTACGACGACGAACACCATCGCATCGCGCTCGCCCAGATCCCCGGCCTCCAGCCCAAGATCCAGAAGAGCGTGGGCATGGACCACATCGCCTTCACGTACTCGTCCATGGCCGATCTCCTGACGGCTTACAAGCAGCGAAAGGCCCTCGGGATCGTGCCCATATGGGCTACCAACCATGGGCCCTCCACGTCGTTGTACTACGAGGACCCCGACGGCAACCGTATCGAGACTCAAGTTGACAACTTCGATACCGCCGAGGAAGCCAACGCATTCATGAACAGCCCCGAGTTCGCCAAAAACCCCGTCGGCGCTGATTTCGACCCCGAGGATCTGATCCGCCGGATAGAGGGTGGTGAGCCAGAGTCGGAGCTCAAGAAACGTCCAGATGTCGGACCGCGGGCACCCGACACAATCCCCTTGCTGAGGTAGGGTGGCTACCTACTTACTGCCGCCCGAATGCGTGAGAGGGCACGGATAAGGAAGGGGAGACTTGTGCAAGCTGGGAGAGTGGATAGCAGGTGTCCTGTAATCGACAGATACGATATTGCTGCAATGTCATTAGCTCTTCACTATTTTCCTCCCAGCGTCCTGTATGACCATGTCTGTGATGTGCAACATCTAACGATAGTGTGTGCATGCAAATGCATGTCGTTATTTTCCGACGCACGGCATCGACTCTATCCGATCTTCGGACGGGAAAGCTTAGACCGCCTTGGTAGAGTAGGGTACTGCGATATGCAGCTGAGTAAACCAGATGACAAGGGTGCATGAGACCAAAAGCCAGCCACACAGTTGTATTAGCGGGGGGTTGTGTCTTGATGTACAGCACTTGCGCATCGAGATATCTGGCGACGTGCGTATCACATCTCATCGTGATGGCATGCAGGCACGTCTATCCGGCGGTCACTTACCTCCAGGCTCCAAAACAAAAGACTTTTCTGGCAAGACTTGGTTGTCTTGAACCGGGAGAGAGAGAGAGAGTTGCCCGTCCGTGTCCATGTCCATCCATATACCGACGGGGATAGGTTAATAGCTTGGATGCAAGGACGCATGCTTTTGGGCACGGCCGGCCGGCTCGATGGAATTCTGTGTCAAACAAACATGCATGATGTCTTCCGTGCCGTGGCTTGGCGAGATGGCGTACTACAAGTAAGGAAGGCCCTTTACGGAGACGTCACCTGCTGCAGCTGTTGTGTCAGCCGGAATGACACGTCACCCGAGTCTTTCGGAAATTTAAGAATGACAAAAACAAACAAACAAACAACTTGCGATCCGAATGTCTGAAGTTTTAGCTTGACTCACATTGTCTTGCGGAAAAACTACATGTAGGATACACTTTGTCATTTTTAGGGTAGGACCATTTATCTAAGGTTAGCTTTTTTAAGCACCTGCTTCGAAAGACTTCTGGATGCCACCAAGCTCCAAGGCTGTTGTTTCCAATATGGGTTCAAGTTGGCCGTGCTTGGGAAGGAAGAGTTCAAGTACATGTACTTGCTCATGCCTGCCCCTCCAAGGAGCAATGCTTACCTAATAATGGCGTTACCACTACTACTGTACTGAGGCACCTAACAAAGTGGTTTTTGCTCAGATGTTTAGTCTAACCAACCCATCGCTTTGAAAAATACCTAACCTTAGCACACTTTGTTCACCTCCCATTTATCCTCTGTTCCGAGTTATAATCGGAAAAACATCCAGTCAGGAATACGTACACTGCTCTTCTTTCCTTTTGAAACCCTCGGCAATATGAACTGGAAGTCTGTTTAGTACCAAGTCCAGGAAACACGCTTTGCCCTGGCCTGCTCGTGTGCTTCACTAGTCCTCTCGCGCATCTCTAACTCTCGGCGGCGTACATATGAGTATTTCATCAGCCGACTACCAACAACACCAGGAACCGATACAGACAGCCTATTCCGAGCCGACTCCTTGCGGATTCCTTCACATTCCCTTCTCCTCCGACCGCTCCTCGATCGCGAATGCAGCCCACTGTCTACCCACCTCTGTGCCAAAGAAAACAAACGTGCTTGGACCAAGTTGCCCGTCTTCAGGATGGCGTGGTCCAAATCCACCCGGATCAGCATCATGCTGGTCATAGACATCGTCTTCTTCCTGGTCGAGCTCATCTCCGGCTTCCTGGTACACTCGCTCGCCTTGATGGCTGACGCCTTCCATATGCTCAACGATATCATCTCCCTGGTTATCGGTCTGTGGGCCGTGACTGTGGCTAAGCGCGCTACCACCAACCGCTTCTCCTACGGCTGGGTTCGTGCCGAGATTCTGGGCGCTTTCTTCAACGCCGTCTTCCTGATCGCCCTGTGCGTCTCCATTATCCTCGAGGCCTTGACCCGCTTCATAGAGCCTCAGGAGGTCTCGAATCCCAAGCTTATCCTCATCGTCGGATGCTTCGGCCTCGCGTCAAACCTGGTCGGTTTTGTCGTCTTGGGTGGCCATGGGCATCACCACGGCCATGGGCACGGAGAAGATGCCGATCATGGTCATGAACACGTCCACCAGCACGAGATAGCTGCCGAGGAAGGACGTATAGACCCTAGAACTGTCTTTGCGGACGAGAGCCGCCCGGCAGCTGATGTCTTGCCCGAAGCTACGGTCAGCCGATTACACCGCGCGCAAAATCCGGACACGGCACGACACATCCATTTTGACAACGCGGACAATCGCCCCAGCGGGGAAGGCCATCTACGTTCGCCCTCGAGTGAAAACGCACGTCGGCGCGCCAGCCATTTTCCCCACAGTCGCTTTGCGAACATCGATGACTTGAGCATCCACCCTGCTAGTTTCAGACAGGACATCATCGATCATAGCAGATCGAACCTTGACGACACCGGCAGCGACAATGAGGCGGACGACGGCTTGCCAGATGATGACAACGCCACCGAAGGCAACAACGCGAGTGGACCGGGTGCGGACGAGAACACGCCGCTATTGGGGCAAAACACATCCGGGCGTAAGGCGTCCCCGATGCCCAACATCTTCCGCACCAGGCGCGGCTCTGGCGTCCATGACAACCACCATCACGCCAAACCCAAGCCCAAGTCCAAGGGCGGCCACGGCCACAGCCATGCCGACATGGGCATGAATGCGATGGTTCTCCATGTCTTGGGCGACGCGCTGGGAAATGTCGGCGTCATTGCCACTGCCCTGATCATCTGGTTGACCGACTGGCCTGGACGGTACTACGCCGATCCGGCCGTCTCCTTGTTCATCACGCTGATCATTCTGCGGTCTGCCATCCCTCTGACCAAGGCGACGTCCAAAGTGCTCCTACAGGCAACACCGGACCACATAGAGCTCCAAGACATCAAGGACGACATCCAGAATCTCGACGGAGTCATCAGCTGTCACCACGTCCATATCTGGCAGCTCTCGGACACGAATGTGGTAGCTTCGCTGCATATCCAGATCGCCTTCCCCATCACGGACGAGGGCGGCGAGAAGTACATGAAGCTCGCAAAACAGGCACGCAAGTGCCTCCACGCGTACGGCATCCATAGCGCTACGATCCAGCCTGAGTTCTGTCTCGACCAGAACTGCAACCACCAGGAACAAGCGCTCGTGTCGCTGGACGGATCGTCGCATCTAGGCCCGACTGCCGTGAGCCAGCCTGTACCTACGGATGGATGCTTACTCGAGTGTGTGGACGACTGTGAAGACCAGGGCTGCTGCCGGACGACGTCACAAGCAACATCCCGGGCTGGGTCGAGTCGGCGATCTAGTCATTCGTCTGCTCACGGCAACGGGCATGTGCATCACTAGCGCAGAGATTTGCAAGCATTTTGTTCCTCTTTTCGCACGGCGGCGTTTTTTCTTTGGCGATCAGCCAGCGGTCCGGTGTACAATAGACTCACGATACTCGGTGGGATGGGCATAGCGTAGAGGGCAAGGCGCACGGGAAACATGTTTTAGGGGGTTCTTCTCCTCCTTCCTTTCCTCCGGATTTTATACGCTCTGCAGCTCGCTTTGTTTCTTGTGTGGGCGGCGCTTTTCCCCGGCATCAGCGGCTTCTTATTTGCTTCCCACGAGACACTGTGAGAGATATGGGTGGTTAATAGTGTCACTCACCTTTAGGATGGGTGAAGAAGTTTCTAATTTAGTGTATAGACCCTTGATGAAGATACATTTCATTCGACAGCCTGATTTATAGGTGTTCCACAAACGGGGAACACCCTGCGAACTTTAAGGTTGCTTTATGGCAGTCGAGGCGTCGTTCCACTGCCGACGGTTACCTACAAAGATGCAGGGCCCGCTACGTCTTCTCAGAATGGTCCAGAAGAGGAGATGGAAAAGGGGTGTGTATCCGATGGCAGGTGCGGTGATTAAGTAAGTAATTACAAACATGTGTCAGGGAAGGTACGTGGACCTGCTTCCACCTACCAAGTTCGACTTGGGCATCCACGATCTTCAGGTCTTTTGCCTGATGCTACAGGCGCCTTCCATTAATCACGTCCATCGCCTTTGGTCGTTCACATGGGTCCTTCCATACCTCGGTACTCCTCTGTGGGCTACGTGCTATGCCTGCACTACCTTATACCACCTCGTGACCTCGCGATTGACGTCGGGTTGGTTATCGTGGCTCTCGTGGATTTGACACTTGTGGAACTGAATGGCACAGACAGCTGCTACCTTAGTTTAAGTCGAGCTCTTTCCAGCTTAGGTTTCAAATCCGCCTCCTGGTTCTCTGCCCAGCGCTGTCGTCTTCCCAGTTCGCGTTCTCTGCCAACCACACGATTTTGGCCCGCCGTTCTTTCCAAATCTTGCGTCTCATTTCCGGTTTGCCAAATATTGTCCTTTCGAGCCGAAAAGGCGTCAAGGCCGCTCATGTTTTCTGTATGCTTTGCTCCATTCTCGAGGATCGTCTTTAGGATAGATGTCGCCTAACATACTGTCATTACCCTGATTTCCTTTTCTTCCCGTTTTATATCCTTACTTTTTTAATCTGTCTCATTTTAAAAAGCACACATCATGAGGTGTCCTTGCGGGGTTATTGTTGCGGCCTCTATCCTGCTCGACAGACATATGATTTCAGCTGCGTCTGTGGAGACAAGACGCGCGTTAGACGCATCGCTCCCTGTCTCGACACCCGGGTCCGTGGCATTCAAGGTTTACCAGGTTCCCAATAAGAAATTTGACCCGGCACGCAAGGGAAGGGGTGCCATGGCCATGGCAAAGGCATTTTCCAAATACGGTGTTCCCATTCCCGACGACCTCCATGCATCGATACGGAGAGTCTTGGAAGAAATCACCCTCGCTCAGGACCCAGGTGACGTGCGCAATGCGTCTGGTACTCCCCAGGGTAAGAAGCTTCACGAGCCTGGGGAAAGGTTTCTCCGTCGGGCTGTTAGCTAACATGTCGTAGGAGAGGTTGGAGCCACGCCTCAAATGTTCGATTCGGAATATCTGTGTCCTGTACAGATCGGAACACCCCCTCAGACGCTCAACCTAGACTTTGATACGGGGTCCTCGGATCTCTGGGTCTTCAGCTCCGAGACCCCGGCAGGCCAGATCACTGGCCAGACCATCTACAACATCGGGCAAAGCTCCACCGCCAAACTGATGCCCGGAGAGACGTGGAATATCCAGTACGGAGACGGCAGCAGTTCCGGAGGAAACGTCTATACCGACACTGTGGCCATCGGGGGGATCACGGTGCTGGACCAGGCCGTCGAATCTGCCAACAGCGTTTCGGTCACCTTCACTAAACGAGAAGACACCGATGGCCTTCTCGGTCTGGCCTTCAGTATCTTGAACACTATCCAGCCTACCCCACAATCCACCTTCTTCGAGAATGCGATGCTCGGCCTACCATCGCCTTTATTCACGGCGAACCTGAAGGCAGCAGAACGTAAGCTCGTCTACCAATAAATCACCTTGTTCATGTTCTTGTGCCATATTTCTAACTTTAGGACACAGCGGGAAATTACAACTTCGGCTTTATCGACCCCAGTGAGTTCACAGGCCAGATCACCTACGTGCCCGTCAACGCTAGCTCGGGCTTGTGGGAGTTCACTGCGGCGGGCTTCAGAGTAGGCAACTCGTCGGTGATATCGTCGCCACACCAAGCAATTGCCGACACGGGTACTACGCTACTCTTGGTACCTGAAGACGTAGCTGCGGCCTACTATGCGCAAATACCGGGTGCCGTGAACGCCGCGCAGACCTCGGGCGGCTACGTAGTGCCGTGTGCGGCCACTCTGCCCGACTTCACGGCCATTATCGGACCGTACGAAGCCGTGGTTCCTGGGAATTTCATCAAGTTCGCCCCTGAAGGCTTCGGTGAATCCACGACGTGCTTTGGAGGTTTGCAGGCCATACCCCGGGAGTTTGCTTTTGCGATATACGGAGATGTCTTTCTGAAATCACAATTCGTCGTGTTTCATGGCGGCAATACATCACTGGGCTTGGCCAGAAAGCTGCTGTAATGAAGATCAAAGATATCTGGCCCAATAGTATAATAATGATAATAATTATAATCAGGGGTATTATACGATGGATATGCCTCTGAGCGAGAGAGATAGCCATGTGCCTGGAGCCGGCGCTTGTCCCACCCTGTAGTCACGCATGTTGGGACTTGATATTGTAATCATCCTGTTCTTCAAAAGTCGTATCTAGTTTGCCATCTAATTTACAGTCTGTGACCAAGGAAATTTAGACCGTGGGATGCGACATAGGTACTTCCCAGGTGTGTTTTCTTTACCAGAACTCCTTCCGTACTTGAAGATGATGATTTAGTCATTTGATGGCCGCTACTTCCTATCTGGAGTTGCACAGTATTTGTGTGAAAGGGAGAACTGTTTCCACAAATGAGCCTTGACATGACCTCCTCTTGTTGAATATTTATTCAGGGGATGGGAAGGCACTAGGTTAGGTAACATACTTTACCTAACCTAATGCCCACCACCTCATTCCTCAGTTTCGATGGACAGGCTGGAGCTTCGAGTTACTGTGGCGTAGTCTTGCAGAGGTAGGTTTGACTTGCTTGGTCCCTTCCCTAAAGCATTGAGTATACCAACCAAGATGCGAGAAAGAGCTTCCTCGACCAAGTCTAAAGTTTATCTGAGCAGACATGTAGGTATATAAACACCCACCTCCCCTCCTCATCTGTTGAACTTCTATTCTTCTCCTCTCCTCTCTGTCCATTCAGCACACCATCACTCTCGTCTTCGACTCTAAACAACTTGCTTCATCAAAAGGCCTGCGACTCTACATCTCCCTGCACCAGCGTTTAGATTAAATACACTTCATATATTCCCCACCGCCCAGGCCTTCACTTTCGATATTGATTAAAAGTTATCAGAAGAGGAGGTACGAGTGCGAGTGCCACACGAGGCACTGATCAACAAAATTTACCTGCTCGGCCCTTGCTCGATCAGCTGCTCGTACGCGCGCGGCTAGTCTGATCAGTTTTCCTCAAATACCCACGTGGTTTAGAAAGCCACTGGTGACCAAAGCTGTTCGAGAGGTATGCCCTGTTCCCGAGCTGCGAGATACTGCTGTGTTCTCCGCTAACTTCGCACCAATGTCGGCGCCTTGCTGTCCAGGCTCCCTCAACCCCCCGGGGCCGTCCCGAGCAGCTCGGGAAGCGACGTTCGTATCGCGAGTACTCAACACCGAGAATCTGAGTCGTAACGTGGAGATGACATACGAGTCCCTCACCACGCGGTCTACCTCGACGTGGAGACAGCTAGGTTAGGTCTCATCACCCTCACCTCTGCCCATTCAGAGAGATGTACGGGCTTTGATGTGGGGTGAGGAGTCGGAAAAGAGCAGATCTCCTGGCGTGTATGCCGATGCATCGCTGGACGCTCACGACTCTTCTTGATAAGCCTTGAGCTCGAACAAATAACACCTGCGCTGCATCAAGAGAAGATGACACGAGAGAAGGGATGATCAGACCGAGCAATTGCCAGTACTTGCGTCATGCAGGATGTGCCGGGGGGTACACCTAATACGCGCAGAGCCTTCGCCGGGGAGATGAACCTGTGGTCAGTCTGGAATTTAAGATCCAAGAGCTTAACCAGGGACCAGGGATATCTCCATGTCGATGTCTGCTGGGTTGGCGTTGACCACCACATCGACTTCGCCAACCTTCCACGGAGACAGAGTCAGAAGCGGCGGAGGGATACGGTGTCCGACCACAATAGCTCTACACCTATAATTTTGGTCGTCTTGGGCTGCCTCAGACATCGCTGGCTCCCCTCCGACCCATCCTTGTCCCTCGTATCTTCTCTCGAAGCAAGTCTTGGGCAGCAACATGCAATGAAAGCTCCTCATAGGGCACACCTGGGATCGGCTTGATCTTTTGTTGCTGTGACGGGGCTATCGAGGAGCCCACCTTTGCCGGCATGTCACGTCGTCGACAGTTCTGCATTCTGATCAGAGAATTGGTCAATCCCCAGTTACAGTATCAAGATCAGAACCTATAAGTCAGCAGATGGATTCGATTCCTAACAGCGCCAACAGTTTTGCGCGCACTGGTTGTTCTCTTCGCCCCCATGTCCCTTATTCAAAGTAGCGGTTGACCGTATAAATGATGACGGCCGGAGGTTGAGCCATCTAAGGCTTAACATATGTCGTTTTGGGTATTGTTGGCACTGGTAGAAGTACCTTGGAGGCATGTTATGCAAGGGATGACGTCGGAATGTCAAAGAGGGTTGACAATGACATGAAACGGGTCTCGGATGTACTGCATATTGGGGTGGAATTGTTGTTGTACAAGACGGTTTGCTGGAATATACCTGAGACTTGACCTAGTACCTATCTAATTTGTTGATGCATGCGGAAAGATGTGATGGGAGCTGTCACAATCCCGAATCCTACCGTATATGCGTTGCTTGATGTTTGAAAGGCTTGACTGCGCCACTTGAAGCATTCCTCAACTAGACTAGGGCAACAAACAGCGCGCAGGATTCGGCAAGTGTGAGGCGGGGCGAAGCAGCCGTCTGGAGATCCCTGCCAGTATACATCTGCTGTACTGTACACTGTACAGCAGTTCAGCGGTTAGATAGACGTCAATGCAGGGTCAATCTTTGTGTACCTACAAGTACAGCAGTACTGCTGCACATTGACGTCTGCCCCGGCCTTGATCCCTACTTGGGCAATTCGGCGTGGGCAGGGCTGGTCAGGGCTGGTCAGGGGGCAGGGCAATGCGCAGCAATGTGTTACTGACAAATTGACAACAATAACTGGACGGGATATCGTGTGTATGTGAACGGCATGACTGGCATCTGATTCGAGTTGATAAATCCATCTGCATCGTCTAATTCTTGTCACGCGGCTTAATGGGTAATACTATACAGCAGTCTACTTTATGTCTGCGACCTGTTTTTGCAATCCGACCTTGAGGTCTTTTATGTATATCATTTTCGATTATTATTAGCGCCTCTTGTCTTGTCTTCCCGTTGCAGCTGTACTACCTAACCTACCAACTGGGTTAAGAGGCATTTTTAGCGACCATGCATCTCCCATCCGCCGCCACATTACCTGTATCCTTGCTATTGCTCGTCTCGACGACACTCGCGGCACTCAAAGCACCAACCCCGATCGAGCCGATCGACAACAATGATTTAGCTATGGAGATACTTCGTCGGGCGGCGCCGAACAGCCCGTCCGGCAACTATGCGCCGGCCATCGTAGAATGTCCAAAGCAGAAGCCCACCATCCGAAATGCCGGCACCCTGTCCCCGTCCGAGAGGGATTGGCTGGCGAAACGCCGTCCCAACACGCTCGATCCCATGAAGCAGTTCTTTAAGCTGGCCAACATCCCCGAGTTCGACGCCGCCAACTACGTGCAGTCCCACGCGGACAACTTCTCCGCCGTGCCCAACATCGGCATCGCCATCTCGGGCGGCGGCTACCGCGCCCTCCTGAACGGCGCCGGCTTCCTCGCAGCAGCCGATGGCCGCACGCCCGGCTCCACCGACGCCGGCGGCATAGGCAACCTGCTCCAGGCCTCGACCTACCTCGCCGGCCTCTCGGGCGGGAGCTGGCTGGTCGGGTCGCTGTTCGCCAACAACTTCTCGACCATCCCGCAGCTGCGCGACGGCTCGCCCGACTCGGCGCTGTGGAAGTTCTCCAACTCCATCTTCGTCGGGCCCAAGTCGAGCGGGCTGTCCATCCTGAACACGGCCGAGTACTGGAAGGACGTGGCGCAGCAGGTCGACGACAAGCGCGACGCCGGGTACGGCATCTCCATCACCGACTACTGGGGCCGCGCGCTGTCGTACCAGCTCGTCAACGCGCTCGACGGCGGGCCGGCATACACGTTCTCGTCCATCGCCGGCGCCGACGACGGCAGCGGCTTCGCGGCCGCGGACACGCCCATGCCCATCGTCGTGGCCGACGAGCGGCCGCCGCACCAGCTCGTCGTCGCGCTCAACTCGACCGTGTTCGAGTTCAACCCGTTCGAGATGGGCAGCTTTGACCCGACCGTCTTCGGCTTCGCGCCGACCGAGTACCTGGGCTCCAACTTCAGCAACGGCGTCGTCGACTCGGACAACGGCGGGCATTGCGTGCGCGGGTTCGACCAGATTGGGTACGTCATGGGCACGAGCAGTTCGCTGTTCAACGGCTTCCTACTGCGGAACATCACGGACAGCAACATCCCGTCTTTCATCACGGACGCGGTCAAGGGTCTCGCGACCGATCTGGACAAAAACGAGGACGACATCGCCGAGTGGCGGCCCAACCCGTTCTACGGGTACCGAAACCAGACGAACGGGAACGCGGGGTCGACGCTGCTGACGCTCGTCGACGGCGGCTTGGACCTGCAGAACATACCGCTGCACCCGCTCATCCAGCCCGTCCGGGCCGTCGACGTCATCTTCGCCGTCGACAGCTCGGCCGACACGACGTTCAACTACCCCAACGGCACGGCGCTGCGCGCGTCGTACGAGCGGAGCATGGGCGCCATCGCGAACGGGACCAAGTTCCCCGCCGTGCCGGACGCCGAGACGTTTGTCAACCTGAAGCTCAATCAGAAGCCCACCTTTTTCGGCTGCGACGTCTCGGAATTCACCAAAAACGATACCACGAATGGGAACGGGGATAAGATAAACATCCCGCCGCTCATCGTCTACGTCCCACTGGCGCCCTACACGGCGTTCAGCAACGCGTCGACCTTTGACCCGTCCTACACGGACGTGCAGCGGGACGCGTACATCCGGAACGGGTACAACGTCGCGACGATGGGCAACGGCACCGTCGACAAGGGATGGCCCGCCTGCGCCGCGTGCGCGGTCCTGCAACGCAGTCTGCTGAGGACGGGCACTATAGTCCCGGCCACGTGCCAGAGGTGCTTTGACACGTATTGCTGGAACGGGACCAGGGACTCGACCCCCCTGGCGGGAGAGTATGCGCCGACCCCGATCATCGGGATCGATGTCAAGGATTCGGCGGGCAGTAGCAGCGTGAGGTCTTCTTGGGCTATGTGGTTTCTTCTAGCTGTGAGTGTGGGAATGGGTGTTGTTGTTTAAGGTTAGACTTCTTGTATTTCCGCATTTAAGCATGTATGCAACAGGCAAAGAAAGACATCCATCTTTTCCCTTTTAATAATCATTTTAGATGGGCTATTTCCCCCACTATTTAGAAGAAGACGGGCTTATGCGGGCTAGGGAATGTGTTGCATTATTCCACGTAGGAGAAAAGACAGAAATATATATATATATATATATCTGTGCCACAACCAAGGATCTATCTTCGTTGCAGCTACAGTCAGAATCATTCGCAGTCAAAATCAAGCGCTACATCAAGTAAGAAATCAAAATATAAAAAGATCAAGACAAAGAAGCAATAGTCCAGGTCATGTTTTATTACTGGTCAAAGCGAGCGTGTAATCTGGCCAGGGTGTTATAAAGTGCGATGTGCTTTTTTTTTCTCTCCCTTACCCTTTTGTCTGACTAAGATAGCACGGGCTTTCATTCACCCTTAAGGTCGAGGTCAAGGGTAAGTAGTAAGTGATATTAGAGTAACGGTCAGCTTACATGTCGGTCTAGAGAGATAGACCTGCTGTCTGTAAAGTAAGTTACAAGTTGTAAAGTGTAAGTAACTAAAGAGTTCTACTTGAGATTAGATATATTGATAAGCCTTGCACACCGAGCGCGTTATATTGCCTGCCTGCTTGCTTTTTTAATTATTGTCCACCTAGCAAATAGTGGCCCGGAAGGGAAAATCAATCTCGATTAAATATGTAGACAATGGTAGGCAGGTAATAATACAGAGCGAAAGGATTATAAAAGTTTTAATCTTCTATTATACTTCTATATAGCCTAGCAATCCTGATTCCTCCCCCTTTCCCCGGTCCCTGCGTTTTACACATAAACACTCTAGGTTGAGGATATCATTATTAGCTAGAAAAAGAGCCGTATACTTTTATAGAGTCCATTTTAGAATTTAATGTATAATAGACCAGTGGCTTAGTTGGTGATAAAGTAAGTAAGTCAGGGTATATATATATATAATATTTGTTATCCACATCATGTCGTGAGCAATTCAAAGCTGTTACTTTTATGCAGAGCAGTGAGCTCCATAGATAGAGTTGCCGCGTTCTATCTAAAAGGGTAAGGAACCTCGACTTTCACGTCTTGGATACCTTCGGGCATCATCCGAAACCACTCGGCCCAGTTCTCGACACTGAAGGCCGACTCGTCCGTCAGACGCATCGACAGCGTCACTTGTGGGCCTCCACCGGTCCTGTTGCCATGGTCACCTTTACCGACACCTGGTAGCTGGTGTGGTTTTGGCAACTGTAGTGGTGGCGGGAGCGGCGATAACGTAATAGAAGGTAACCTAGCATTTCCCGAGGCCTGCATGTGCAAGGGGGCCGGAAACGACATGTTGCCCAGCCCCTTTTCCGGATACCTTTCAGCCACGAGCTTGGGGAAGACGGGGAAGAGCTTGGCGTGTAGCTCGGCCGCCGACAGGACACCGGAAGGGGAGTACGACGGCGAGGAAAAGGACGACGATGACGTAGGATGAGGATGGTGATACCGGTATTGTTGCGACGCTCGTGCCCGCAGTTGGTCCGCCAGCGCGTGCGTGAATATTCCCCTCTCGAGCCTGAGGGTGTTGTAGTATTCGTCGGGCGCCGAGGCCGCTATCAGCTCTAGCACGCCGTTCCGCCGCGTCATCTTCATTGCAGGATAGTACATCGAGTCCATGATGACCAGCGTGTCCGAGTTCGCTTCCTCAAGTATGTGCTGAATCCCGTTCCACCGAATGATGCCGGTTTTTTCACGGTTTCGCGAACTGTCATTTTTGTACGTTCCATGGTCAGCAAGCTAGCTCCTCAAATGTCGACTTCTCTCCACTTCCTCCCCTTTTGATCTGGAGTGGCAACGTTGATGGGAAAAAAAACGGAAAGAAGAAAGTCTTTCCCACACCTTGATAGCACCATCTCTCTGTTTTCATCCAGATAGCTGGCTCCACTGTAGTACACTATCTTCAGCGTGTCCCGCGTGTCGTTCTTGTCGATGAACTCGTTCATTATCCTCGTCAGCCATCTCGAGGGGTTGGCGTAGCCGTCCAGCGGGGGAGACGGGACCCTGGCGATCTCTGGCGTGTAGCGGTAGCATTTCTGAAACACCTCGGCCAACTCTTCCACGGCCCCTGCTATGCTCGTCTGCTGCTCATCCTCCCAGAAGATCAACAGCGCATAGGCGCTAGCATAGCGGCCCCTGTCGGGGGATGACAGCGCCTTGGAAGCTGCGCTCTCCAGCTCGTGCTTGACCGACACGGGACGGGGTAGCGCCGAGTATAGCGCCGGCGGAGTCGTCAGCGCGTTCGGCACCGATGCCTGCCGCTCCATCCTGGGGCCTGAGGGTAGAGGCGTCCTATTGATTCGGGGCTCGTTCGGAGACGTCCGTCCCGCGCTGGGCCGCGGTCTAGGCAGGGCTGCGGCAGGGACGTCGACGTCCATCTCGTGCGAGGTCCGCGCGTAAGGGGAAGGCCCGGAAGGGGGTGGCATCATGTGTGTCGTCGCCGGACTCAGGGGTCGTCCAGCAAGCGTGGCGAGCTCTTGAAGCGGGCTGGAAGACCGGTACTTCTGCACTGCATCTTCCCACGACATGCCGTGGTGGGTGGGGTGGCACTTTGAAACGCGTTACACATGTGAGCTTTTGCACATTTTCTTCCTCTTCTTCCCATCCATCCCCTTGAGGCTTGCTCTCTTGCTCGGCTCTTCCGCGACTTTGAAGATCGAAAGGGGGTTTTTCTCCACTTACCGCGACCCTGCGCCTACGGCAGTCCACGCAGGCGCCCAACTTTCGTATCAGGGCGGCCTTCTCCCTCTGGGCGGCGGAGAGAGGCCCGGTCCGTCTCCTGCTCGCTCGACGACTGCTTGGGATCTCGGAGCCATCTACGACTGAGAAGATAGACAAGGACGCCTGGACACTGGAGGCTGTAGCGGACGTGTCAGTCGAACTGGCCGTGAAGGCTGTCGTGTCGGAAGAAGCATGCGTGGACGCGCTGGAACCTGTGTCTTTCCTCATGATTGGCGAAGGCTGACTGACAGAGTAATCCGAGCGACTCTCCAGCTTCAGCAGTGCAGCATGTCCCTGATGGGCGGCGGCGGCGGTGGTATGTACCAACCGAGACGGCTGCGGCTGGTGACTGTCGTAGACATGTTGAGGCTTAGCTCTGTCTTCGGCCTTTGTGCTTTTGGGAAACGATTCTGCCAGGCTCGGGGCCGGATGCATGGTCGTCTAGGCACCTCCTTGTCAGCGTACGCTAGCTACCTCATACTGGAACGCGGCGGACACGTCTCCCTCTCGCTGATTTGTTTCTTCGCCTTCGGACACTTCAGAGCCCGGAGTCCAGACACCAAAGTCGCCAGAGAGTCTCTAGAGAGAACCGGAGTCGCCAATGCCAGGAACGACCGGACGAGGCCCAACAAAGCTGGTGTCTGCGAGTATGTGCCTGTACGTGTGTGCAACGTGTGTGCCGTAAGCTGTGAGTTGTGAGCTGTGAGATGTGCTGTACCGTATGCTAGAGAGCCTAGGTGTATGCTGTGCCGTGCCGTGCCGTATCGCTATGTGACGTGTTGTGCTGTACTGTGCTGGCTCAGGCTCTGTCGTGGCGGGGACTTGCTCGAGGTTGTGTGGGATGTGGTGTGTTGTAACTGCTTCTGAGCTGTTGCTGCTTGTGTTTCTATGTGCCTGGGTGTCTGTGTGTCTGTGTGCCTGTATGTGTGCCTTTGTGTGTGTGTGCCTGTGTTCGACTTGGGCCGTCATCCAACACACGCGTGAGTGGTGTGTGGGCCGATAGACATGTACGTCCTACAGTGTAGATGTAGTAGTAGTAGTAGATGCAGTGGTAGTAGTAGTATTGGTAGGTAGTGTACCAGCACAGGTAACCTAGGTATGTATGTAGAGAGTTGGCGCCAGTAACCTCAGGGAACAGATAAACTTGCAATGTCGTTGGTCATTGACAACTGCCCCAGCTTGAAGAGACGAATTAGGACGCAACCTGAATGGGACCAGAAACGGGTAGTGGACAACTGACCTGCCGTTGGGCAGGAGCTACCTACCTGAAGTAGGTAGGTGAGTTAAGACCTTTCGGCAATGTTAGGTATTTGCTACCAAGCTTCAAGTCCTCTACACAACATCAAGGTTGTCGCGGGTATGCAAGCACGGGTGGCCCTATCCCTCTTCCCCCCTTGCCGTGGCAATAAATTATAATGGGTAGGCACGTACGTGTTCGCGTCTTCACCCTCCAAGGTAGCGTCCTAGCGGGTGAGCGATGTTGGATGTCATATAAACCTGCAGATGCGCAGAGACGCTCTGATTGGCCTAATCGGACGTGATACAGATACGCTTATAGATCTCGAATCAAGGTCGTACGAGTGTTGTCAGACTATCACCGTGGCAGAACTCTCTGTGTGGCAGCGAGGTATTGTATAAAAGACTGCATAGGAAGGTACTTGTAGCTACTGCTGGGCAGCATACCGACTTATGTAAGTACTTGTGTAGGTTAGGTAGGTGGCATGGGGCGAGTTGATTCGAGGGTGGATGGAGAGCGTACTTCCAATGGTTATATCCCCACGCGCGCCGTATGTGGATAGGTCGTCGGGTCTATTGAAGTGTGACTGTGCGAGGGCGTCGGGGGTTACGACTTCCTGGCCTATCACCAATCCTTCCCGCAAATACACATAAAACTGTTATTCATATAAATCGCTCGAGTCTACATGGAGCTGGAGCTGTTTGGGTAAATATATCGCCATCTCCGGCAGCTACTAGTTGTCTGTTATATGTACGTGTATGTATATATCTGTAAGTTGCCCTCGCTTGTGATAGATGGCACTATAAGTGGTCGATAGGTCTTCATGATTGTACACTAACGAGGCGACATGCTTTCAACTTACATACACGTACATACTCGCTGGGTCGCTTACGCCGCGTGTTCGACAGGACCCTGAAACAAGAGCTGATGACAACTCGGGCACCTGGACCAGGACTCTAAAACACTGAGCACACTACTTAGGTAGGTAGGAGGTAGGTGTCAACTGCTTATCGTAGTAGGTCTCTTACTCCTTCCCTTATGATACCAACTTGCTCTTCACGGGGTTTGAATGATAATGTGGCGGGTCTCTGACATGGGACCCGCTGCTCAGATCACCGCGCCCCTATTGGCATCCTGTGCCGCCCATGACATGTTTTAATTAATAGGATATGTAAAGTATTGGTTCATATTAACTGGTGATCACACTCTCTCATGTCTTTTCCTCTCTCCTTGGGAAAAACAACCTGAACACGTGCAAGCGATACTATACGTAGACACTCGTCCAACAACTTACCGAGCAGGACTTCAGGCCGGGGAAGAGCCAGTTCCGATTTGCGCCTCTGAAAGGATATGTCTGGACTGACATCTTTCGTCGTCTCGCATGTCCATGAAGTAGGTGTCACCAGGCGAGATTATAAGCGCCTATAAACACATTGGGAGGGACAGATCGGAGCGTTCTACTCTCCCGGGGCTCCGTGTGTGAGGATTGTGTAAGTGGCAGCGGACCCGTTTGCCTCATCTTGTACCTCGCTCCGGCCGGCCGTTACGGCGCTATTTATATGATGGGCCAGGAATCATCAACAGCGGAACAAGCGCCTTCACCTTGCGGCGAACAACACGATCCTGGCTAGCCAAGTTGGAGCTCACACCGGCAAAGGAAGCGAGGGGGTGTGATGTTGTGACGACATTGGACATAAATCCCCGGACAGCCGACACGACTGATTTTCCCTGGCTACGGCGGATGTCACCTCCTAATCGAGGTAGAGAGGATACCGGTGCGCGCTCCAATGCTGCTTTGTCGAAACACAGAGGAGCCGCAGAGTACCAATCACGGGTCGCAGGGACATGAACAACCCTGCTGATTGGACACCCGCGATGGAGAATTCGCAGCGCGATACGCCGGGCACTCTCCTCCCTTCGTTCCACGGGGCTACATCTGGTCCCTTGTGTTCGGGTAATTCGAGTCATGGACCGCATAGGTACAGCCTGACCAAGGAAGAAGATGGAGAAAAGAGAGGCTAGGACGACGCGCGTGGATGACGAGAGGAGACAGGGAGTAGATGAGAGGGTGTTGGAAAGGACTTGAAAAAATATGAAGCGAAGGCACGCGACTGTGGTCCCGAACCACTAACATGAATATATGACCCAATTACTGCTGTATGCAGGTCATTATTTAGCACTAATACAACACCACCTTCGTTACTACCCTGCCCCAGAAATAGGCCCCTCTATTTCTGTACATCTCCCTGGGCTTACTTTTCTTTTTTTCCCACTTTCGCTACACCCATCACCCGACGATACCTTTTTTGGCCAATGAGAAGGCGTTCAATTTTCTTGGATTTGCATTCGCTGATGTGGCTGAGGCGAGTGAGTGCGACGGTTGTAGGGAGTGGAGGACCACCGTCCTATCCCACTAATTAACTGCCTATGAGAAAGACGAAAGGAGAGGGGAGAAGAGGGGAGGGAGAGGAAGAGTTTTTCGTCGAGAAAAGAATGGATGGCACTAAGATAGCAAGTAAACAAGAGGGTGGAAAACAATAGGTATGCTGTCCAAGCGGCAAGGCCCCAGCATTTCCCAACCGACGGTTGGCTACGTTACCGTGATTATTGTAAATAGGGTTATCTCGTTCTCTTTCGTTTTATCGGAGCTTCCTTGTTTTAAAGCCCCTCCCCCCTTGGGACCCCAGCTCCGGTCAGCCCCAGGTTGGGATGATTCGCCCACCGAGTCCCGTTGGCATTCCTGCTGTCATCTGATTACGCCAGCGTTGGATGCGTCTTGACCGAGTCCTGATCACCCAGCAGGAGATAGCTCCGAAAGAAGGGTCTTAGTTGGTAACACAGGCCTGCATCGTGGTCATCCTCACCTTGAGTCCTTGCCCAGGTTCAAGCCGCCGGGAAGGTGATGGGGCGGGCACCGCTTGTGGATGTCGTGTGGGTATCGTGGTTGAAGATGGAGACCCATTCCGGTGGCACCTCTACGAAAAACGGGACAAGTAAAGACAGAATCTTACTGAGAAAAACAATGCTTCATCCTTTCGAGCAACAAGAGCCGGTCATCATCATGCCACCTCATCCTCCATGTTGTATTCGTGCTCGCTCAAAGCTACATCGGTCAATAGTATGTGCATGCGCATGTCATATTATTGGCATACACGGATACAATTGAAATCGACTTCCTCGGCGTTATACAGTAAAAGATGTCCCGCTAGGTCCTCTTCAGTTTCCTATATGTAGGTAGCTATGCAACTTCCCTATCAATATATGCACATATGGACGTGCCGAGTCTAACGCACCTACCCTATCTAGAGCAATATTTTCAAGCCAAGGCAGGTAGAACTCTCGCAGTCCTTCCATTTTGCTTCTAGATGGCTCACATCGCTCCTCCTTTCTCCCCTTCGCATGACTCCAAAAACTGGAGAGCGGGGACAGCTGCGGGTCTGCTTGAGGGGTTGGTTAATTTGCGGAAATATGTTCTCGCACTTAGAGCTTGAAGCAAGGAAGTCGAGAGGGAGCTCAGGGAGGAGAGAGAATGGATGGAATCTCTTTTTTCGTCCAACTACGTCCTTACGTGTATGCTCCTGAAGCCACTGTCCCCTTTCTGTGTCCGATCTTGTTCCCTACATGTGCTTTTTCTGGCGCCGACACGCGACAGAGACATTGTCGACGGGTCTCTTGATGCGAGCCACCAAATCCGGCTGCTTCTGGAGAGTCGGCCGGTTGGAACTTGGAACCATATCGTGAGAAACCATGTCACGAGAAACCCATGTCATGAGAAAAGACCATGGCACGCCCCCGGCTACCTTCTCTCACCGAGCACCCCGAGCCGCCGTGGTGTCGCCCCTCTTCATTCTCTCCCGGTCGAAAAGTCCGGTCTGTCTGGTGCGCGTGTGTGCGTGCGTGCGTGGGTTACGGTGGGTGCGGGAAAAACGACGCTTCTTATAGGTCTCCAGACATGTTTTAGGTGTGACAGGCTTATTGCAGATCTGTAGTCCTGCTCGAGTGTGCAATGTCCCCTTCTCCAGAAAGGACATGCCTTTTTTAATAGGGTCATTAGCATTACCCTTTGGTCCCTTCAAGTCACGATCTAGATAGGTAATGGAGCCGACGAACGATGTGCGAAACAAGGACGAAAACGGTATCGTTCCCGTCACCCATGCGAAACGGACAGGCTAAGGTTAGAGAGACGCCGAGTCAAATCCGTGACTGTACCACCACCGTTCCTCCCCCCCTTTTTTCTCTCCAAGACCCCAGTCGGGCGTGTCTTGGCTTGCTTGGCTTCCATCGGTTGAATTTTCGTTCTTATTTCTGCATATCGCATTTGCTTCAATCCACTTGTTACATTTGTTTTCCCACCTATCCACTCAGAGACACATTTATATTGTTTTCTCTTGTCTTGCCCCCCCCAAACATGCCTGCTTTTGGCCAACCTTGCTGCTAATCATCTTTACATAAGTAGCTTCCAAGACTCAACAGTCTCCGCTAACGAAAAAAAAAAAAAAGCCCCTCTCCCCCATCTCGATCTCAAAGTGGGACATTGCGAAGTGGGATTGAGTTCAAATCCCGGAAAAAGAAAATTACCAAGTATGAAAAGGGAAACCCCACAACGGACCGACAGCCCACTTTGTGCGCCCGGGGGTTATCGCCGGGGGGTTATCGTCGCGTTCTCGCTCGGCGGCCGAGATTATCTCAATACAGCAGCACAGACAGGCGGATAAGAGAGCGTGGGATAATTAGCCAGTCTTCCTCTCCCCTATTAGCCACGTTGGATCAAGCTTGAGCCGCTTCCAGTTAGGTTGGGTATTATCGGGTAATGTTATCACCTAGCCTTCCCGTCCACCTTTCGCCCTTGGATCCTATTGGTTTTATTTGTTTCTTCACCTTCGGTAGGCTCGAATTTCCAACCACTTTATATTACGTACTGGGGCTGCTCCACGGAAATGTTTAAGCCCGACACACCTGCCACCGCCGACGGAAAATATTGCCCTTCCCTGCCTCCATTCAGCAATTCATGCAGTCTCGTCTAGGTCTAAGGTAACCGAATTGCCTCACCGAGGTCAGCCGGAAATTATGAAGCCTATTAGGTTACTGCTGTACCTATATTTACATACATTCTTTGTCAGCTTGTGCACGATCCAACAGCACCCTTGCACGCCGGGTAGGTCATTCCTAGTTTCCGTTTCTGTTCCCGCTATCCGTATCCAGTATGTCGTTCCAGTTTTCTTTCAATACCTGCCACATTCATTTCAGCCTCTAGGCGCGGCAAGTTGCCTATCCGTTCGACTATTGCCTGGCCATCCATGCAGGTTGGGCCGGTGACGGTTACGACTCCACGAGTACCGACGTTCGAGACGTGGGAGATCGACTTTAGATCTTCAACAGTGCAGCTTGTGTGCTCACTGCTCGGTACCACCTAAGGTCAACCTACCCTAACCTACGACAGCAGTTATACGGGCGGACTTATGACAAAAGGACACGGCGATAAGCCATGCCCTATTTTTTGCTGATCAGACTGGGACTATAAGCTTGTCCTGGTGTGGGTTTGGCCACTTTTACATACCTACATGATACGCACCCATATGGGCGCACTTGATGCACCTGATATAACTCCTCGAGGGCTGCAGGCCGGTACATCATACAGGAACAAGGGCGCCTTTCGTATATGTCAGCACTGAGTAAGATAAATAGATATCCAAACACCAGGGGTCGACGACATAGGGAAATACTTGGGCTGCCCTATGCGACGTTGTCTAAATATAATCCCTATGTAAGTCCCTGAGCATGCAAAAAATAGGGGTAATAAAGCATGCAAGGTAAAAGGACGCAATACGTCTATATTCTCCTAAGCTGAACAACCTAGCAAGCCAAACTACCTGATGATCTGCTCAACATATGCTTACTTAAATGGTTCTTTTAAAGTCTGTTTTGAGCTGATTATTAGCTTCTATTGAAAACTTAATTCTAACTTACTTTCCATTTTAAAATATGCTGTTAGACTACTGCCTACTCTTTATTCTACAACACTTGTGCTTCTTTTACTTTTACTTCACTTCTTCCCTGCTCCTTTTTCTGCTTAACTACTTTATTTCTGTCTATTAGTAACAACATACAACGAAAACAACAACAACAAGCAGATAGATACAGTAGATTCTAGCACAGCTAAAACACGTGCATGTTCTCTTCCCTGCCTGCTCTTTACCTCAAGTAGTAGTTGTAGTAGTTATTATTATAGATCAAGTACACGAAACAAACAAACAAACAAACAAACAAAACAAACACACCTCTTTGTCTATACCTATGTTTTCTCAAGTCTGGACTGCAATATAAACGAAATATATGCTGGAGAATTCAAGCCCATCCATCTCTCCTGTCCTTTCTCCTATTTACCTAGCTCGCAGTATACTATTAAAAATGCACTAGTACCTACCTATCTTCTTAGGTTTTTTGCCTCTCTTTAAACTACCACCTTTTATCACGTTTTTCCTTCCCCCCTTCTCCTTTCCCCTTTTTAACATTTTCTGACTTTTTAATATATATCCATCCCCTTTATCTATCTCCCTGTTGCGTTGCTCTCTATCTTTCAACCTTGCCTTTCCTTTCCGTCCAGTCCACTCCTCTCTCACCCTGTCCCTCTGTGGTTGAAAGGGGTACCTATCTCACCATCCCATACATTGTGAGAGCATGCTCATTTCCCTACGCATCCCTTTCGAATTTCTAAAGATAATAGACCCTGCAGTCAAGTAGGTAGAACACATGATCGTTGTATTGGTATATATACTGCTGTATATATACATTGAATCTGAACCATTCCTCTCTCTCTTAGCATGAAACCAGTTCCTCCTCCTTACCATCAACACCCTAAACCACCGCCTCATTACAAACACACATCTACGCGCCAGATGAAGTGTTTAAAAAAACTCTATTATTTATTTTAAGTCCCCTAGAAGAAACTCACTAAGGTGAAGCGTCAGTTCGACGACATATGGACTCCTGCCCTCTCCCTAACGGAGAAACTCCTATGCTAACGCCCTTTTTAACCCGCCCGTATACCCTCCGCGTAGTAATAAACAATGCTAGAAGAATAAATAAAAACACACGTTTACTAAGAAGAGCCAGCAGTAAGTAAGTAATCCCCAATGAAAAGAAAAGAAGCCTGCTTTCTAGCAGCACAACTGAGCCGTATATCCTGACCAGAAACATAAAATCCGGCCGGAGTAACAAGTCCCTGCCCGTACCCTCCTTCATACACACTCCACCAGATGCCCGCACCGCAAGTCCCAAGTTACCCCCACCACTGTCAAGGTGAGGCCACGAACTATGTTTTGGGCTCCGACACCAACGTCGGGGCTATCCTGCGCCGCTTGGGCTGACTGGCCTCGTCTCTCTCTCCGCTTACTCCGTCTCGTTTGACACCCGCCACCGGGTTATTGTTACTGGGCGTCTCTGGCGGTGTCGTCAGTGGTATGCCCGTCACCTTGCCCGAGCTCGCAGCTGTGAGGCCGGGCACGCTTCCGCCTATGAGAGGTGGGTTGTTCATGATCGAAGCCTGGGTAGCTACCGATGACGTCGAGTTGGATCTCGTAGGCGACGAGGGTCCCATATTTACAAAGGAGGTCGTCGGCGATGGAGCGGCGAACGATGACACCGAGCTTCGGTGATGATGGCTAGGAAAAGGTGAAGGTGGCGCAAACACACCCGTTGGTGTTGGCAACGGCGTAGCATGATTCGACGAAGTGCCGGATGTCCCAGACGCTGCAGCCTTCAAGATTACCGGTTCACCCTTGTATTCCTGACCCAGCTCGCCTGGTGTGAAAGAGAGGGTAGAGCAGAACCCATCCGAAGAAGAGATCAGGAGGGTTGTGCCATCGGTAGACCTAGGCAACCGTTAGTTCTCACGTAAATATCAGCATATCCAGGATAGTCGTGTCTTACCAGGTCAAATCTGTGAATGTGGCCAGATGAAGGTTACTGACTATGCAGATAGGCGTCGTCTGTTGCGTATCGTAGAGCAGGACAGCGTCCTGGGTGGCGACTGCATATACCATTCGGTAGGGCAGTGCAAAGGTAGGCTTGGGTCCTGCCGTCGAGGCATTCGTCTCTGGATTGGTCGGCTTCGACGACGCTGCCTTGTCTGAGTCCGGGCCTGCAGATGTCGGTGGCGGTGGCGGATCCATAACCGTCGAAGATGGCTTAGAGATGGGCTCCGGAAGAGCCGGGATCGGGTCCTCAGCAGACGATGTATCTATCGTAATGTGCTGTGTTGTCGGTGGACTCTGGCGAAGGGTGTAGAGGATTGGTGAGCACCTCACCGCAACAGACGGCTTCTTGTGACCGGGCAGGTGGGCGATAGGGGGCTTGTTGATGCCGCCCCTCGTATATATGTAGACGGTATTGATCACCTCAAAGTTGGGCTTGAGGCCGTCTGCCTGATGCTGGACTTGATACTGGCCCGCTGGCGTGAGAAGAAGGCTACCGTCGGGCGTGAAAGTCAGGCGTCTGAAGAAGGAGGTCAAGGTCTCGTTGGCATAGAGGTTCGCGTTCTTCATGCCTGTTGTGGTATTATAGGTCGGCTTTGGCGAGGCCTCCGGTGGCATCGGCATGACCGCGGGGAGCGGTAGTGACGGCGCCGGCGACACTGACCGTCGCGAGGAGAAAGAAGAGCGCCGACTATGGCTAACTACGCTGGGCGGGTTCATCGGCAGTGCGACGGATTGTGGCGTCCCGGGTGCCGAGGGTACGGGGGAGCCCATGGAAGCAGAAGGCGGGTCGCCGGGGACCGCGAGCTGATGGCGGTAACTCATCTCTGGTGGCGCGGGACTGTGGGATGAGATTCGTCGGGGCGGCAGATCCATCTTTGCGTGACTAGCAACCTTGGTGGTCTCGGCGCCGTGGCTGGTCAGAGTATATTGGCCGTCCTTCGTCCTCAGTGAGTAGATATGGACCGATCTGTCCGAGGATTGGGTGGCTATGTATTCGTTCAACGGGTCCCAGGCCACGCCTTGGACGTAATGGCTATGCTCGGCAATCTGCCGTATGAGCATGCCTGGGCGAAGTCGGTCAGCTTCTCTGTACTCCAGGGCACACATATATGCACTTGGGCGACCTACCTGTGCCGGCATTGTAGATGCGGGCAACATTATCCATGCTGCCTATGATGAAATAGGTAGCGTCAGGAGACCAGGCGAGGTCGTAGATCTCGGAGCCGGTCGGACGAAACATGTGCTTGGTGCGCCAAGTTTCCTTGTCCTCGATGCCCTCATTGCCGAACGTGGTCGGGTGGTGGATCTCGGATGGAACCCATAATATCACATTTCCGTCATCGCCGGCGGAAGCGAGCGTCTCGCCCTTGGGAGCCCAGCGGACGACGTTCACTGCCTGCGAGTGCTTGGACAGAGTGGAGAGGTATTCAACACGACGGTCTTCTCCGTCCCCGTCAACCTTCCAGATGCGAACACTGTTATCTCCACCGCCTGTCGCTAGACGCCCCTTCCCATGTGGCTCGAAGTGGGCCGAGTAGATGGGTGCATTCTTCTCATGCCAGTTTATAATGAGCGGTGTCGATTTCATCGTATCGGTATCGATGTCCCGTCAGAGACAGGCATGAGAGGGTATGTGGGTGACGAAGTGAGGTGATCGAACGAGCGAGGGCAAACGCAGGGGAAGACGGAGGAGAGGGGACACAGTTCGGCAGGGGTAAAGTGTTGCTGACAAGAGGGCCGGCAAACAGAAGTCAAAGCTCGCAATCGACCGTTGGTGCCGAATTTGGCGGGGGGGCTGAGATCAATAAGATGTTACGATTCGTGGGTGGTCGTGAATATTGCCGGTTGCTGTGGTGCGCCCTCGATCGATACGATGGTTGGCTCAATAGTCGTGGGAGAATAAGACGGACTCTGGTCGACTTTGGGATGGTGGGAAGGTGTCGATATACGAGGACATGTAATCGCCGGATGTTGAAGCTACGAATAACGGTTACGACGGAGATGGAAACTGTAGATAGTCTAGAATTACAAAATTGCAGGGGGCACTGGTAGTTGATTCGATTGCAGACGAAGGGAGAATGATGGATGGTAACAATTGGCGCTTCTGGAGGATTCAACAAGTGGTCGTTTCCGTTTGTAAATCAGTTGTGAACAAGGATTCAGCCTTATGTAAGGCAATGAGGAGGTTTGATACGTCCCATCCTCTGCTTCAATGCCATCGGATCTTGAAGCCAATCAATGGTCTTTGCCATGCATCGTATACTGCTTACAAGCTTATCCGTTTGCGCTTAAAAGAGCTTTAGATTAGAGCTTTGAGAGCTTACCTCGACTTAATACCAACAGCTCTACAGCAGTTAGTGGGCGAGTATGCTGTACCAGTGGGTGAATAGTGGGTGTAGGTGTGCCTTCTTCCGCCCTACCCAGCCGGCTGGGGAATCGGGATGGGGCGCGCGCGTGTTGAACGCGTTTCGAGCGAGCCACTTAACCAATCGTCGCGACCCCGCCGCATCTCCCCGCCCTTAAACCGTCCCTGACTCTCTGCAACTTTACACGATGGAAAGGAAAGGAAAGCCAGATTATATCCTCAGATCAGCGGCTTGGTTTCATGCGGCTATAATACAAACCGATATGAAAACCTCCAGAAAACAGAGACTGGTCAACAGGCCACCCTTGCAGTCATGATAAAGTGGTATGGTGTGCCGCATCAACACAAGATACCATTGAGAGGCTGAGACGCCTTGTTGGATACCTGATTTCTCCCTTCCAATATATAAATGGAAGTCTTTTTCGAGCCTCGTATCCTCGATACCCCTGCCTCATGGCTGATGCTTCCCTCCAACATGTCGGCTTCATTTGTAAAGGCAATCATGCTTGAGTATTCGGATTAACCTACCGAGGTTAGGTACCTCCTCAATATAAAGACTCTGAGGAACTGTGAAGCAAATCTCATGTGCTTATTTTCTACAAACGTACCTAAGCGTGTGCGAAGGAATCTAATATGTGCCTCATGTTTTGTGAAACTATAAAAGTGTGCACTGCTCGCCAATCAGAATGTTGTTCCCCAGCTTCCCTGATGCATGATCAAGGTTCAAGGTTCAATCCACTTAGCATTTGCTGGGGTCTAGGGTCTTGTTTGCGCTTGCGGCTCTATAAACAGATGGTGTTAGTTTTCATGGCATATTCTCAAACCTCCGCCCATGAAAGAACTTGAGAGACACACGTGAGACATGGTGAATATTCAAATACGCTTGCTTACGTCTCTCAAGTGATACTTCCCTTTCAGCTGAGGTTAGATACGTTGTATAATATTTCTCTCCGGCAGACATGAGAGTATGTAAGCATAAACCAAGACAAGTCACAAATCCCCTCCGGGGTCGCATATTTTGATCATGCTGATGTACTTACTGACTTGATTAGGTCGAACACTCCCGTCGTCGCACAACATTTAGCAGGATGCTGCAACTTCTTGCGAGAGTGGGATGAAGTGACGGCAAAAGTGAGACATGTATGATGAGCTAATCAGGCCGCTCGATTCGCATCGCCGCCAGTTGAAGAGACACATCGTGAACAGACTACTGGCGCATCTATCGTCAATATATGCGTCGTCAAATACAAGATTCATGTACAACTTCAAGTACTGGCACTGTAATCCAATCAGCTTTTCTGTAGCACATAGCAGCTCCTTGGGTGTGTTGCTTATACACTTTTCAAGAGACCACCCAGGGGTGCACGGTACAAGCCCGAGGGACTAACCGGTCGGCCTCTCACTAGCTAGACCCAAGGTGCATCTGGATACCTACCGCAGCTCGTTTTCTACCATGCCGGCAATACACCTTCTTCCTCTTATCTGTAAAACATGACATGCACCATGCTCCTCCCCCGCAAACATCGTCGACTTCAACCTCTCCCACTGGGTGGACGTATCCCTGCAATGATCATGTGCAGGTAGGGAGCAAAGGCGGTGTGACACAACTTCTCACGGTGAACAATCACTGTGTTGCATTCTGCCTCTTTTCTGCATGCCTCCCTCACGTTACATTCACATGAGAATTACCGATACCCCAGCTCGCGGTAGGTCGTTCTGGGCTGGCTGGCTGACCCTTTTTGCTTTTTGACGTGCATATGAATAGATGCACGACTTTCTCCGTAACGTGATCTCTTTTTTTTTTTTTTTTTTTTTTGCTCTATTAACGAACTCTTGCTTCCAATTATGACTTAGTCTAGAGATGGCTGCATCCTAGGTGCAGGAGATTTCGAGTTTCCTATTTCGAGTTCCTGCCGAGAGACGTTTTCCCCTTTACAGGATATAGTCTGTAGATATACCTTCTTGCCAGTCTAATAGGAAGGCGGCGGTGATACACTTCGCACTAGCCCTGCTAGTTGTAGTTCATGACAGTGTTACGCCGTATGAATCATCGTGTCAGGCTTCCCGGGCGCTAACAGTTTTTATTGTAAATTGTTCACTTTTGACCAGACTCAGAGGTTGAGAGGAACAAATCTAACCTTTGTCGTACTCTTTCCCTTTCCCATTAGCAACATGGCATTCCTCTTGTAATTATGTGGGAAGGTCAGCTGTTGACCTAACCACAGTACAGAATGGTATAGTGCATCGTCACCCATGATGTTACGCAATTGCGTGGTCCTAGGTTAGTTTCTCGCAACTGGAATCACTTGGTGACTCAGTGATCTGACGAGAACATCACTTTGGAGGTTGAGCAGTCACAAGCCAAGTAGCTTAACGCCCTACAGAATGACTTAGTGTGGGATCACATTGCATTAGGTTAGATGCCTCCGAAAATTCCCAAATGACTGGACATACATACATCACCGTAGCAAGCAGATGCATTTTGCTAGCTAAAAAGTGATTTATAAGATGCCAAGGGTCGAAGGACGCACGGTTGAACGCAGTACAGCATACAGTGCCCGTCAAAGATGACTCTGCATATCCATATCTGGTCAGGACTGACCTTTCGGTGTATTGATGCTGGCGCAAAAGAAACCACGGGGCTGCAAGAAAGATGCCCGAGGGCTCGGGACGGTGATTATATGTAGTACATAATCCATTGAAAGAATTGCTTACCCGCGTGCAAGGTGATATATCCGTGAAACACACTCCCAAAATCGTGCAGAAAAAGTATCATGAAGCTGCTTTGGCTCCTCCATGTCAGCGCTAGTGTCCAAGATACAGTGCGGACACATCTCCATAACACGTTGTTCCCTCAGTGATGCCCGCTCTGACAGAGAGAGCACCATGAACTTATCAACTCGGTATTGACAGGATGCTGTATCACCACATTCCCAGCCTGCATGCGCTCTTTTATGTTTGCTAGACAAGAGCTGATCACCGTCCTCTGCACCGAAACTATGTCAGCCACAATGTTCAAAAACGTGAGAATTATTAGAGTCCTGGGACAGCCAACCGGCTCAATCAATATTGTGGTCCCGATATGATGGGACCCTGATGCATGCATGGCTCGACTGAATATGGCAAGCTGGGGTCCTTCAAGGGACCACAGGGAAGCTTCGAAAATTTGGTCTTTTTATCATTCAATAAAGTCCGCACTGTCCGCACTGGGCCCGCACCAAGAAAAGCGAGCTTGGGCGGTCGAATACCTAGACTCTAGATTTAAGTTTTACTTTGGTCTAATGCGCAGTACCGAGACAAATTCCCAGAAAAGATGCCCATCAACCTCCATGATATCAGCAAGATACATGTGTGTAGGGTATGTACAGGTAACAGCATTAACCTAGGGGGTTGTACTTTCTTGGAAACCTGCCGTACACTGTACGGATAATCACTTGGATGTCTTTGCCCACCTTGTCTACAATGCACTGTGACTCATGCTATTTAGCAAAGCTTCCCCCTGCGCCGCGAGATCACTTTCTGAAGTGCTGAGTCCTGTCAAGCTCAGGCGAGAAATGGATGTAAATATATACCTTTCAAGTTCCTACTACCTGTAGCTGAGGCATCTTTGGCCTTGGATATCATTGCGGTCACTCACCTGGTCGAGGAAGGCGCAGTGCTTGGTTTCACTTAAACCTATCTAGAGATCCGTGTGAATCGCGCTTTCTGTTTCTTGATGGCCCACTATCGAGAAGGGAAAAGAAAGGGACGAAAGAAGAATAGCACCTATTGTTTAACCTGCCTACTTTATCTACCTACCTAGGTTACATATCCCCCGTAAAGTTTTGCAACTTTGCCACTTCCTTCCCATATCTTATCAAGGTCAAGCACTGTTCTCATCCCCAACCGCGGGGCTCACCGGAGCCTTTGCGCGCGCGTAGACGCAGTTGAGCGCCTGTCCAAAAGTCTGAATCACCGGCCTCGCAGTTTCGGAAAGCCAGTGCGCCTTCCGGTCGATCGATCGCCATGCCGGACGGTCCGCCCCTACTCGCATCCGCCGGCCTGGGCTTGGGCGTCGTTTCTGTCTTCTCACTTCTGTCTGTTATCCACCTTGTCAGACAGACCCGCTCTCCGACCCAGAAAACTGAAGGGTACGAAGATCAAGACGGGATAAGCAGTGAGGAGGCCGTCAAGAACTTTAGCACCAAGCTGCCCAAGGCTGCCATAGTAATATTATCTATTATTGGGTTATGTACGTCCATCGTGCTCGCCGTGCTCTCTACTATAAGTCCCAGAGGAAAGGACCATGGTCTATTTACGGAAAATTGGTTGGCCGTGGCAGCATGGGTAAGTGACAAGTCAGATTCCGATTCCGCACACGCTGACACACCTCGATTAGGCTCTCCTTACCTTCCAGGCGGCCTGTATAGCAGCCAGCCGTAGTTCGGTAGATGCTTACAACCTTGGTATCTATTCTTCCCTCTCTTCTATAGTCTTGGCTGCCGTGCTCGCCGTGCAAGACACTCGGGTTGCTGCCCATTTGCTGAGACACGACGAGCCCGTCTTCGCCATACGGCTTGTTGAGATCATCACCGTTGTGTGCCTGGCCTTCTCCAGCTTGACGATACCGCGCCGCCCTGATGTATTCTACAAGGGCGAGGTGGTTGACCGGCTGTACACCTGTTCCGCATGGAGCCGGTTCAACTGGAGTTGGCCGTCCAGCATCCTGGGACTCGCATCAACAAAGAAGAACCTGGATATGTCGGACCTTCCGCGACCCAGCCACTACGTGAGGGCCGGAGATGCCACGGCCGAGTGGGAAAGCTATAATTTTACACGTCCACTGTGGATTTCGGTCATCTTGGCCCATAAATGGGGGTTCGCACTGCAATGGGCTCTGAGTCTGGTCACAGCCGTGCTCAACTTCGCCCCTCAATGGGTCGTGTTACAGATCCTCCACCTCCTAGAGCGACGAGAGCAGCACGAGCGCATCGGCTACGAGGGTTGGGTCTGGGCTATCTGGCTACTGGTCGCCATCACGGCACAGTCTTGGGTTGAAACTCACATATTCTGGCTTTCGTGGTGTGACATATGCATCCCCATCCGCGCTCAGCTGTCGTCATTGGTCTTCCGCAAGGCTCTGAGACGGAAGGATGTCAAGGAAGCCGGCAAGAAGAAAGCTACGATGGAATCCACGGATCCCCTGAGTGCTCTTCCTGCAGGAGAGTCTGGCACCACGGGTCAGCCAGAGGCGGACTCGGACGACGGCGACGCCGAGCAACTGAAGCAGGGCAAGCAGAGCACTGTCAACTTGATCGGAGTCGATGCGAAGCGCGTCTCCGACTTTGCCAATTTCAACTGGTTCATCCCATCCTCCATCTTCAAGCTGGCCGTCTCGCTCGTCTTCCTCACGGACCTCCTCGGCTGGAAACCGCTCGTCTTTGGCTTCTGCACCATGCTGGTCGTGACACCGTTCAACGCCTATTGCTCGAAGAAGTACTCGGCGGCGCAGGACAAGCTCATGAAGGTCCGTGACGAGAAGATGGAAGTCGTGTCGGAAGCTCTACAGGGTATCCGGCAGATCAAATTCGCCGCCCTCGAGCCTCAATGGGAAGCCAAGATCAAATCGGTCCGCGACAGGGAGCTGAAGTGTGTCTGGAATGCCTTTTTCTTCGACGTCATGCTTATCGGGTGCTGGATTGCCAGCCCGATCCTGCTCGCTGCCGTCTCTCTGGCCGTATACGCTTCTATCCACGGAGACCTCATTCCATCCGTCGCCTTTGTGAGCTTGAGTATATTTAAGGGCCTCGAGCTTACTCTGTCTGTCATTCCCGAACTGACCACCGATGCGCTCGATGCCTGGGTGTCCATAAATCGGATCGATAACTATCTGCGAGGTGCCGAGGTATCCCCGGATATCGCCCAGGAATCAGACGAGATCTCCTTCGACAATGCGACGATCGCCTGGCCCTCCGATTCAGACGCAGTTGACTCTAGCGAGGAAACCGACAGGTTCATCTTACGAGATGTCAGTGCTACTTTTCCAAAGGGGGAACTGTCAGTTATTTCTGGCAAGACGGGGAGCGGCAAGTCTCTGATGCTCGCCGCTATCCTTGGTGAGGTCGATCTCCTCTCCGGAACGATCTCGAAGCCCAGGGTGCCTCCTCTCGAGGAGCGCCACGACAGCAAAGCCAACAGAGAGAATTGGATCATCCCCAGCGCAATCGCATACGTAGCTCAGATTCCCTGGGTCGAGAACGCCACTGTCAAGGACAATATCCTCTTCGGGTTGCCCTATGACGAGCATCGGTACAAGAAGACGGTCGATGTCTGCGCGCTCACGAAGGACATCGAGATGCTTTCCGATGGAGAGGAAACGGAGATTGGAGCCAACGGAATCAACCTGAGCGGTGGGCAAAAGTGGCGAATCACGTAAGTTTGTGTCTCTTTTTTATCAGTGTCATGTCCAAGGTAACGCTGCTAACACAGCACGCCCGTAGACTTGCCCGGGCCATCTACTCTCGAGCAGGAATACTGGTAATGGACGATATCTTCAGCGCCGTTGATGCTCACGTAGGCCGACACATCTTCGAGAAATGCCTGAACGGGGAACTGGGCCTCGGAAGAACGCGCATCCTGGTCACTCACCACGTGGCCCTCTGCGAATCGAAGACGAACTACCTCATCGAGCTCGGAGACGGCGGTGTTCTTCACTCTGGACTCGTCTCGGAGATGGAAGAGGCTGGCACAATGGAACAGATTAAGAGTCAAGAGCCGGCAGAGCAAGGACTGCGGGACGATGAGGAGGCGACTGCCGTGAACTCAGAACAGACGTCGCAACTCGGCAGTGAAGCGAGCGGCGACCCGCTCGTCAAGGTGCCTTCGAAAGCAGGGAAGCCGCGCAAGTTCGTGGAAGAAGAGAAGCGAGAAGAGGGAGCGATCAAGCGGAGAGTCTACGCCATCTATCTGAAGTACAGCGGCTCGTGGCCTTTCTGGATCGGGGCCGTCCTCCTGTTTCTCTCGGTACAGGGCCTGACCCTCGGCCGATCCTGGTGGCTTCGGATATGGACAGGCACGTACGAGGAGGAAGGGGCTCAACCTCAACTACATTTGGCATCCGGCGGCAGCCAGACATACATGTACCCCTATACGTTCCAGCAACCCGTCATGGGCAACGTCACGCGGCCGACCTCGGTCGATTCCGGCCATAGTCTCAATTTCTACCTGGGCGTCTACGTCGGGCTCGCTGTCGGCTCCTCGGTAGTCGACACCTTCAAGTGGTATTACATCTTTAGTGGTTCGATCCGCGCGTCCAGAGAACTATTCGCCCGTCTCAACTTCGTCATACTCCGAGCTCCCCTAAGATGGCTGGACACGGTGCCCGTGGGACGTATCCTCAATCGCTTTACCGCCGATTTCCACTCGGTAGATACTCATCTCGCCTACGCCGTGGCGTATGCGACCAACGCGTTCCTCAACCTTCTGGGTGTTGTGGTGGCCGGCCTGTTCGTGTCGCCAATATTGATCGTCATGGCCTTCGTCCTGCTCGGGATATGCCTCATGTTCGCCATTAGGTACCTCCACGCCGCAAGATCGGTCAAGAGAATGGAGTCCATCGCCAAGTCGCCAGTCTTCGAGCAATTCGGCTCAGCGCTCACCGGAGTGCTCACGATCAGGGCGTTCACCAAGTCGGAAACGTACATCGACCGCATGTGCCGAAGAATCGACGACTGGTCAACGACGACCTGGCATCTATGGTTATTCAACCGCTGGATGGGCTGGCGAATGTCTCTAGTTGGCGGCTTCTTCGCTACCTTGGTGACGGTTTTCATCTTGCTCAGGCCAGACATGGACTCAGCTCTCGCTGGTTTTGCGCTGTCCTTTGCCCTCCAATTCTCAGGCTATGTGACGTGGACCATCCGCCATTACTCGAATGCGGAACTGGAAATGAATGCGGCAGAGCGCATTGTCGAGTACAGCGAGCTTCCGACCGAAGATCTCAAGGGCGCGAGCCCTCCAGCCGCCTGGCCGACCGAAGGCCGCGTAGAAGTGAACGACCTTGTCGTCGCCTACGCAGACGACCTCCCCCCAGTCCTGAAGGGTCTCAACTTCTCAATTAATAGAAACGAGCGAGTCGGAGTAATCGGCCGCACCGGTGCCGGAAAGTCGTCGCTGACACTTGCGCTGTTCCGCTTTGTCGAAGCGCGGTCGGGCAACATCCTGATCGACGGCATAGACATATCCAAAATCAAGCTTCACGACCTGCGCAGTCGTTTAGCCATCATTCCGCAGGACCCGGTACTCTTCAGCGGCACGGTGCGCTCGAATCTCGACCCGTTCGACGACCACACCGACACGGAGCTCTTCGACTGCCTGGCACGTGTCCACCTCATCTCGGAAAATGAGACATCGCCAGGCACTCCTCTCGCGCCAGGGTCAGAAGAAGGTCAGCGGACGAACGGGAGTACGAACGCGGGCAAGAAGAACACGAACATCTTCCGCAATCTCTCGAGCCCCATCTCGGAAGGCGGGCTCAACCTGTCGCAAGGCCAGCGACAGCTGCTCTGCCTCGCGCGGGCCATCGTGTCGCGGCCCAAGGTCATGGTGCTCGACGAGGCCACGTCGGCCGTGGACATGGCGACGGACGCGCTGATCCAGCGGTCAATCCGCGAGGAGTTCGGGGACAGCACGCTCATCGTGATCGCGCACCGGCTGAGCACGATTGCCGACTTTGACCGCATCCTCGTGCTCAGCGACGGTAAGGTGGCCGAGTTCGGCACGCCCAGGGAGCTCTGGGAGACGGGGGAAAGGGGCATCTTCAGAGGCATGTGTGAGCAGAGTGGCGAGCGCGAACACTTGAGGCGGATTGTGTATGGGGAGACGACGGCGGTGGAGGAGACGACGGCGAGGATACCTTGAGGATGTGTGAGGTTAGTGAGGTATGAGTTAGTAGGAAGGGAGAAGGAAAAGGGGAGATATATCTTTGCATGGTATCTTCATCTGAGACTAGCGAGGAGAAGACCTAGGTAAGAAAGAGTACGGTGAGGAGGTTGAGGTCTGGACAGGGCAAGGCGTATTGCCGAACAATGAATATCAGCGATCAATAGATGAGAGATTCTTGTGACTGTAAGCGACATATGAGAGAGACCTTTATTCCGTGGTCTACCGAGAGTTTACAAGGGGCGGAGCGCTAGACTATTTTGTCATGGGAATGTCAAGTCCTTGTAAGATATACATATATCTATCTACCCGTTTTTTATAGGAAATTGTCTGTTATAAAGGGGTAAACTTTAGACTAGGTCTAAGGTTAATGATAATAGAGAGTTACAATATCTCTATCCATAAGTTGTTATACAAGCACTGAGCATTAAAGGGATAGATAGAGGTGCAGTAGTAAAAAGACACAAGGCATTGACTGCAGTTGGGTTATTTTTGTTTGTATGTATGTTCTTGTTCCTGTGATATGTTGGTTCTTTCCTTGTACAGGAGATGTAACGGCAATAACTGTTAGGAAGAAAAGGCAGACACTTGAACGTGAATGTCTCTTGCTCTCTTCAAGCCCCTTGGGAATATGGACAGGAATGCCAAGCAGACCTCACATCGATGATGGCAGCCAAACACCACACAGCAAAAACGCTTGCATACTTATTTCTCCATTATTGGTCGATGGCGTGCAGCTGTTAGGTCAGCAGATAATAGATATTCTTTGTGTAAGCCTCCCTGCAGTTATCTATCTAGACTGCGTTTGATATAGACTAAGGTTAGGATATGCAAATATGGGGGGTCATTCATGTGGGGGCCCTTGTGAGGAGTTCGTGGCTATCACAATGAAAGGAAAGCGCGATTGCGTGCTTGGCCTACAGCATACAAGAAAGAGGGCGTCCAGCCATCAGCCATCTTTTGCTACCAATGCCAGCCTATCCTGAAGCTGAATACATATCGCTCCACACACTCTTGCTCGCGTGGGTCTTTTGCGCCTGAGCAAAGTCTGGATGGATGCCTGAAGTACCGTACGTACCGTACCGTGACCCAAGCATATGCCAGGAAGAGAGAGAAACGTGGCAGGAGAGCGACGGACGGACGGCGGCGACGAGATGCGATGCGATATGCTGTTTGGTCTTTCTACTTTCCAGTATTTCATTCTATGGAAAACGTCATGTCTGGTCGATCGGCAAGTTGCTTCGCTTGGACATGGCCATGGCCAGTGTGATTGTGAAGCAGCAACAAGAATCAAGGCGACGTAGACCAGAATGGTGCACATCACAGCAAGGTGGGATGGAGAGGTTAGTATGCAACTCCCAATGATGGGACACAGACCATGGAAATCAGTTGTTGGAAGCTGAACATATCCCCCCTTGGACCCGGATACGCTGCAACCTTCCTTTGACAACAAAGAGATTGTCCCGATGGCCGTTTGTTTTCGGTCTGAAGCACGTCCGTCGTTGGGTTGACTGAGTTGGCAGACGGGGACTCGTCATTTTGCCAACAACCGTGAGAAAAGGATGGCCTATGCATATATTTATTCTTTTGCAGCTAACGTGCTACCATGTCAAGTTGGGGCAGCCAAACAGAAAGTAGGGTCTCGCCCTATGGAAGCTGCGCACGTTACATCCCGGGCCAAGAAGGAGCATGCTGCCGATTCGTTTGTCGACTTTCTCGTGACAGCGAATCCTGAGAAGGGTGGGATCCAGCCCCATCCATCCCGCGCCGGGGATAACAGACGTGGATCGAGCCAGAAGCATGCTATTCAAAAGTATGCAAGTATCCAAAGACTATCTCGTCTGTCAAACAACGGGCTGTGGAGAATCGGCACAGCAGCAGAGTGGCTGCGTGCATTTCACATGGCAGACGCCGCCAGCCTATCTATCAGAATAGAATAGCAGCCGTGATTTGTCGGTGCTATCAATATCTATGCATATGGACACGACAGCGATGTATAAGATGTCAGAAGGTCCATTATCAAAGTACGACTCGTGGTAGTGGATTCTATGCATCTCCACAGGCCTAACCTAGGACAATATCCTTATCCGCCTTGATCTCCCACTGGCAACTCCTCAACTCCTAGTCCATAGCCGCTAATACCCCTTACCTCCTTTTTGTGTCCCCTGCTACCGATTCCTAGGTAGCCCTCGTGATTTCTTCCCCCTTTTGGGTCCATCATGGCTGCGCAGGTCGGCCCTCCACAGGCGTTGGCCTTCTTGGACCTTGTCAAGACGCTAGCCAATGATGCGTCTACGGGTTGGATCGAACAGTTGATCCGAGATAACGAGACATTCAAGACTCAGATCGCGGAAGAAAAGGAGGCCGCTGGGGCCATCTATCGAAGCCAGGCCAAGCTTCACCTGGAACTCGAGCGCAAGGACGACGAGGTCAAAGCCGCCGTCGCCGCCCGCGATGAAGCTCAAACGAAAGCCAAGGACTGGGAGACCGAGGTGACCATGTTGAATAAGAAGCTCGAGGAGCGTGACGAAGAGCTGCGATTAAATGCTGCAAAGATCACGGAGCTCGAGTCAAAGCTGGCGGAGAGCGAGAAGGAGTTGCAGACTAAAGTAGGGGAGCACGCCGAGGCCATCGGGGAGCGTGACCAGACAATCAGTCAGCATGTCGACGAGCTCAAGAGGGAACGCGACACGGTCAAGGAGCTCCAGGCCAGCCTGCACTCGACCGAGACTGAGTTCAAGGCGGCCAAAGTCAAGCTTGACGAGCTGGAGAAGATGTCGTGCCCGTTGGTCCCGATGCAGCAAGATAAGATGTAAGCGATTCACAAGCCATTCGACCTCGCAATAAGTCAACCTGCCTAGAATATCTGCTAATCGATTACGTCCCGCAGAGTGAAGGAGCTGGACAGAGTGTACAACGCGGCCAAAGCACTGGCGTCCAAGTACTTCAGCGAGGACCTCCCTGACGAGGTGCTCGCACAAGCTGATCTGTTCAGCCACCTGGGCAAGGAGTTCCAGTACCCGATCCCCAACTCCAACAGCGCGGCGGCGAAGAAGGCGAGGGTGGCCGCGCTGCTGACGGACCTAGGCGCCTGGCTCTCGGCCCGCGTCTTCGTGCCCTTCTACACGACGGCCATGGACGCGGCCGACGACGGCGGCGTCGACGACGTGACCATGATGCTCTCCGACCTCTGGGAAGAGGACCCGGCGCGCGAGGCGTACCTGCGGAAGCTCCTGCTCGCCACCTCGCCGGACCGCCAGCGGGAGATCGCGCTCAGGCGGGCCGACCGCATCGCCGAGCACGTGTGGGCCTCGATGAGCTTCATGTTCGTCGGGGAGAAGAAGGCGAGCTTCGAGAAGGACCTCAGGCGGCTGTGCAGGTTCGCGGTCGATCGCTGGGACGAGGTGCGGCCGGTCTGCTGCAAGGTCGAGCCGTTCATGGGCGACGACGAGTTTGACGACAGGTATTGGCTGCCTGCCGAGCTGAACTTTGTGGATTCCGACAGTAATGGCAGCAACAACAACAACAACAACAATAATAATAAGAAGTCTGCTCAGACGAACGGGAATACGACGAATGGGAAGGCGAAGGAGAAGGAGAAGGACAAGCCCAACGGGTTGGCGTCCAAGGCGTCCATGCACTCGCTCAACACGCTCAACCAGCTCGACTGCATGTGGCCGGGGTTCTACGCCGACGGCCAGGTGCTGCGGAAGGGCTACATGCTGCTCGCGTCGCAGATCAGGGGCGCCATCGAAGAGTCCTCGCCGTACCGCCACCGGTCCAGGAGGTCGAGGCAGAGGGCGGCTGCGTCGTCGGCAGCGGTCGTCGCGAGCGGTAGGAGGCAGCACCCTAATACCGCGGCTTTTTCTTTTCGGATTAACGGTAATGGTGCTGCCGCTGCTGGTGCTGCTGCGACTCCTTCGCCGAGTCCGGTGCCTGCGTAATGATGATGAGAATGATGATGTCTTGCCGTTGTTTGGTTTGCAGAGGTCGTTTTTTGAAAATGTCTTTAAGAAGAAGAAGAGGTTGCTCGGGAACTACTACTATTGGTTGATGAATGGAAGGATGGGAAAGGGTTCGTCGTCGGGAAAGGAGCACATCAGGGCGGTGAGACATCTGGAGCGTGTTGTGCGGTTGTGTGGTCGAGCGCTTGAAGAAGAGAAGGAGAAGGAGAGGGAGTTACAGGCTGTTGGTGCAAGGAGGGAAAGGAGAGCAAGGGAAGAGAAAGAGGTGGAGGGTAATAGGAATGCACTACCCAGATATCTAGAGCACCAGGTTTGGAAACGGGGTCAGGGTCATTATTATTTGGATGGCACTCAAAAGAAGGAGGACGAGGAGGGGGAGGTCTTGGGCTTCATTGTTATGTATTACTTGGATTCTCTTTTGTCGTCACTTTCTTCTTCTCCGTATGAGAGTTAACCTAGGTCTATCTAGGTTGGTTTAGGTCAAGGCTGAGATTTGTGTTAGGTCAGTTTATTTATTTACCTCGGCAGGGAGGACACTATTACATATTTAGAACATCGTTTGGTGTCACCTAGTTCCGTCTTTTTTGGGGGGGTTTTCAATCTCTTCTTCTCTGGTTTCCGCTATCTATCAAACCTTACCTCATTCTCATTTTGTTCACTCCCCAAAACTCAAACTCGAACCATCAAATATCTGATCTCCTCTTTAAAAAAAAATGTCGGGTTCTTCCGAGTCCCTGCTTCACAAATTCTCGTGCCCGTTCCCGGCCCCGAGGTCCTTGGGCGGCTGCGGGAACTCAATCAGCCGCGCGGCGTCGCCCGTGAGCTCGAACCTCAGGGTGTCGCTCGTGGGCACGTCCAGAAGCAGGGTATACGTGCCCGGGTACAGGACCGTGTGCCCGTCGCCGTCGACGCGGGCGAGCTCGCCGAGTTTTACGCTAAGAGTAGCGGTAGCGGTCTGCGAGGCCGGGATGGAGCGCAGACGCTTGTACGCGACGAGTTGTTTGTTGGGGTAAGGTTTGGGCCCAAATTGGCCGGATACGAAGACCAGGGCGACGAAGTCGGAGGTCTTGTTTGTGGTAGTGGTGGTGGGGGCCCCGGTATTCTGGACGGAGATGGGGATGGTGTAGGGGAAGGCGCAGAGGTCTTTGTATTTCTCTGTGCAGCTGCCCAGGATGTCGGCGATGGCGATGGTTTGGTTCGCTGAGAGGGTTGTTGTTGTGCTTGGGTCTTCGCGCTTGGAGGAGGAGGATGAGGATGAGAAAGAGGCGTTGAATGTGGTATAGTGCAGCCCGTACCCATAAGGCAGCACGGGATCCGCGCTATACCACTTGTACGTGCGTCCCGGGTTGCCGGTCTTGCTGTTCGGGCGCAGCTCCATGTCCGTCAGCGGGACCTGGTTCACGTACGAGGCCGGGTAGACGGTCGTGGGCAGTCTCCCCGCGGGGCTCGCTCTCCCGTACAGGATGTCGAGGACGGCGGTGCCGCCATCTTGGCCCGGGAAGCCGGCCCAGACGATCGAGGACACGTTCTTGTTGGCCAGCAGCGGCGTGTCGTCGCTCTGGTCGCCGAGCTGCACGACGATGCACGGTTTCCCCAGCGCGCAGAGCTTGTTGATCAAAGACAGCTGCGCGCCCGGCCAGGCGATCGAGTCGCGGTCGAGATCCTCGGATTCGACGGACATGTCGGTGCCGCCGAAGTACACGACCACGTCGGCCTTATTCGCGGCCACCAGGGCCGACGTCGTCCACGTGTCACGCGCAGAAGTGGACTGGTTCAGCGGACCGGTGGCCGTATACGTCTTGATGCCGAGCTTGCTGGCTGCCGAGGCGGGCGTGTGGTAATAAGGGGGAAGACCCGAGTACCCGCCCAGCATGGACGTCCTGCCCGACCCCTCGGCGGCCCAGAAGCCAATGAGCGCCAGCGAGGCGTTCTTGCTCGCCGAGAGAGGCAGGACGGAGTTCAGGTTCTTCTTCAGCACGATGCCGTCCGTGGCCGACTTCAACGCGAGGGCCTGCGCCGCGGGCGTGTTGACGTCCTTCCAGCCCAGGGACCGGTACGAGGAACTGCTGTTCCCGTCAAAGTACCCCGCGCGTATGAGCCCCTCGTAGAGCCTCTTGAGCGCCCTGTCCATGACCTCTTCCTTGAGGTAATTCTGGCTGTAGGCGCCTTTCACGTCCGTGTTCCGGCCGACCTCGCAGATGGTGTCGGTGCCGGCGTTCAGGGCGATGGCGGCCGACTGCGCGGCCGTGCGGGTGTAGTTGTGGTCCTGGTGGAAGTTCTGCACGGCGTTGCAGTCGCTGGTGACGTACTGGTTCTCGTCGTCCCACTCCCAGAAGTCGCGCAGGACGGTGCCCATGAGGTACGTGTTGGCGCACGCCGGCGTCCCGTTGACCGAGTTGTACGAGCACATGATGGACTTCACCTTGGAGTCCCGTGCGCACTGCTGGAAGGGCGGAAGGTAGTACTCGACGAGGTCCTGCATCCCCACGATGGCGTCGAACTCGTACCGCGTCAGCCCGTGCCAGCGCTCGAGGTCGTAGGCGGCGTAGTGTTTGCATGTGGCGATGACTTTGGTCGTGTTTTGGTTGCCTTGGAGGCCGGATATGAGGGCTGCTACGTCTGTTTTTTTTTTTTTTTTTTTTTTTTTTTTAGTCAAGGTCTCACTTTTCCACTCTCACAGTACTCGCACTCTCTCCCCCTCATCTTTATAAGAAATATCGATACTTACATCCCTTGATCCGGAACGGGTCCTCGCCCGGCGTCTCGGACCCCCGGCCCCAGCGGGGGTCCTTGTAGGGGTTGATGTTGGGGGTCCAGTAGTCGAGCCCGGCGCGGCCGGCGTTGCTGAACGCCCTGGCCTCGGTGCTCACCGTCTCGGCGACCGAGTGGATGAGCTCGTCGTCGAAAGCGGCCGACATGAGGATCGGCGTGGCGAACGACGTGGCCGACGAGAACTCGCTGCCGCCCCCGTTAAAGGACACGCCCGGAGAGAAGGCGACGCCGTGCAGGGCCTCGCTCCACCATTCGTAGGAAGGGACGCCGATGCGGGACGTTCCTTGGGCGGCACTTTTTTTTAAAAAAAACAGAATCAGATGATGAACATCATCTGAGGAGGTCTAGGTCTCAGAGAGACAGAGGGCAGAGAAAAGACTCACTTGACCAGATTCACCAGCTTCTCGGTCGTGTTCCAAGCCTTGATGAAGGCAGACGCCCTGTCGGCCGGCTTCGCGGTCGTGTCGCAGACCAGATTCTTGGTCAGCGCCGCCGGGCCGCTGACGCAGTCGGGGAACACCATACGCGCCGCCGCGAGAGGCAGCAGCAAAGACGCCGCTGCCGCTGCTGTTTGAACAGTCGGCCGTCTCATCGTGTCTATTACTGTCTGACCTGGATGTTCTGCTAAGTGACTGACTGTTTTGACTGGGCCGAGTGTTCCCCGTCAACTGGGATGTGCCTAAGGATCTATATAGCGAGGGGAGGAAAGGAAAAAGTAATATATATATATATATATTAATACTATCCTTGTGCATCATCACATATTTCGGAGAAAAGTCGCCACGGAACGCCCATGCACTGCGAATCGATGCAAGCAGGCAACCAAACATCTCTCTCTCTCCTTTCTCGATAGGTAAGTAGGTAGCTAAGGTTAAAGCATCCGCCGCTTCTTCTTCCCCGCGAATTCTATCCCGTCTCGTTCTCGCTCGACGTCGCATCCCGTATTACAATGCATACATACTTACATATGATATCTCTGCAATGAGACGTCCGTCCACCGCATTCGTCACCACTTTTCTCCAACTTTTCGAATATGTAAGGCAGGCATGCACGTAACATACATACATCCATATGCTGTGCCTCTCTCCCCATTTCGTGTATTGCGTATTTGTTTGTATTGCTTTCTCCAACTTTTCCTCTCCCGGCCCGTCCTTCCTTCCCTTTGCCGGTGATAAACAAGAGAAGCGGCTGCATATTTTCTCGACTTTAACCGGGTTGCAGCTCGCTTGGGAAGATCACTGCCTCTTATTGATGGGATATGTAAGATATGTTGCTTTTTGCTTTTTCTTGTTCTTTTTTTCTTTTCTCGCGTGTTAGGATCATTGGATGCATGTCGTACATACGCATATAGAGGGGATGGGACTTTTGATACTTGTACGAGTAATGCATCCCCGTGAAGGGCGATTGGCTGGGTTGTTTTGGTTGACCGTTGGGGAAAAGACCATACGATGCTTTCTCGGACCCCTTTTCAGCGAGATGGCGAATCGGGGAACGGGGAGATCTGATAGATCTCCCCAAGAAGATGCGATGTCAGGAAAAGAATGTCCAGTCATTCAACACGTGCGTGGCGGTTGTAAGACTAACTAATGATGCGATCTCATACCTAGGTTCTAACTTGGCCTGGTCACAATGAGAGATTGATCGATCTCAGGCCTACTTCGAGGCAGATGGGCCTCTCCTTATAGACGACCATGCTTGACCATTGACAAGGCCAGACCAGTTGGCGTACCGATCATGGAGTCAGAATGAGCGCGCACCTAGGTCTTCTGCACACACCTCATACCTTGATTGAGAGTTTATATCAGGGCAGGCTTCCATACATCAAGGCCTGAGGGGCAATTGAGAACAGAGATCTCAGCGTGGTTCACAGTTGTGAAAACGCTTATACATCTCTCTTTCTGGCTCAATCTAATGATAATACATATCACCGCCCTGTTTAACCCTTTCCTTTTGGCGCGAGTTTCTATATCAACTTCCATGTTCAAGATCAAAAATGTGAGTCGAAGTCTCTCGCTCTTCCCCATCCCCCTTTTGCCTTCATACTTTTCTCTCTGATGATTATGCGAGCGACTCGAGATGACTGAAGCTGTGGTATGTGTATATGAGTGCCATTGCTAAGGGTGAGTTAGAGGATATGAGGGTGTGGTGGTCGGCAGATTCATCTGATACGTGAAGGAAAATAGGGCAAAAAACACTTCAGGTTTCTGAGGGCAACGCTGCAACCAAGCAGGAACAAGAAAGGGTCCAGAGTATAAAAGTCCAAAATATGTACGCTGCAAAGGGACAAAAAATGAAGGGAAAAATAAAAAACGTACAACACCAGGGATTCGCTGGTCGTCACCGACCCAACTACTGGTCTGGCGGTATGTAGCTTAGCTATGGGGGAGCAGACGGGACCCCGCGTTCTCTACATCCTATGGTCGTACGTGATATCTTCATCGTGTATTAAGGTTTATATCTCGGTTATGCGAAACTTAGCTAGACAGGATTGGGGAGGCAAAGGGTCGTGTATGTCCGTGTGCGAGTTGAAGTTACGCCCGATTTACATGAGGGTTTGCGGATGAGGCTTCAGGACGGTTATGGCAGATGTCTGTATACTGTTACATCTGTTACATTGCTGGGCTGACCTGAGGCTATGTTAGATAAAGGAGTGTAAGGTGAAGTAAAAGGGGTGGAAGGGGAGTTGGTAATAATGGCTCCTATGTAACAAGTTAGTAAGTGTGGTAAGTGATTATATACTGTGTAGAACTCGTCTCTATCGTTGGTACTCTGCTTATAAAACTATAAATTCTCTGTTTAGTTGAGTGACATCTTTAATGAGTTGCTGAGCCGGATTAATGGGCGTCTAAATGGAATTAGCGAGTCCTTGTGAAAGATGAGCAACTCATCTCTCCACTCTCCTACTATAACGGACATAAGGGTGCTAGAGGGACTGTTCGACAGTCCCTTACTCTCTCACCACGGCGGCGAAGGCTCATATCCGGTGTTGCTATATCTATTAGCAAATCCTCAGATGCTGGATAATCTGTTTCTTACTCGTTCTCCTTATGTTCCAACACCTCGGCATAACCACTTACCTGACAAAAGCCACTTGAAAGCGGTAGGTAATAACAGGGTTATATCAATACTCAATCATCAAGCAAATCTCAACAATCTAGGAAGACAATTCATCAAGGAATGATGAGTGAAACATTTTATTAAGGGCAATGCATGCACGTCTCACCGCACAACTACGGCCCATCAACACTCCCCTTTCATCTCAGTGACCGTTTCCTCATATTTTTACCTAACTAACAATGTATTCACTATCAATCTTACTTAGGACTTGACATTAAGTCCACATGCATATTTCAAACTGTCTATGAATAAGCAGATGTGTGTCTGAAAACTGCTTTGTAAGGTCTAGAACTCTCGATAGCCACGGTATACACCCCAAGTCGAAAGATGCTACATAAAGCAAGCCTTAGGTACCCGACAATATCTGCGACCTCCTGATTCTCTCACTCCTAACCTCGGGCATGCATATACCTAGGTAGGTCAGCAACAAGGTCTTGCTTGCACTGACAAAAAAAAGGGTTGTATACATCCCGCTCGGTGTAAGTGCCACTTCTCTCCTTCATGTGAGCTGAGCTACGTAGGTTAACGACCTGATATCCCTATAAAAACCCCACACCTGAATCCTCACATGACACAAGCAAATAGAAACGGGAGAAAGGAAGAGGAGACGAGGGAATAAATAAGCTGGATAGATAGAGAGGTTGAAGATGCTGTTATTGAGGAATGCGGGGAATTAATTACTACCCTGACCTCATCACACGTTTATGCACAATTAATTGTGTATGCTTTGTAGACTAGACACTCAAGTATAGAGTTAACAGATAACTTGCCTTTTGGTCGTGCTCTTGCCCAGATGCAGATAGCATACTGACCTAGCGACAGATACACACGTACGATGGGACATTTCCCAGAAAAAGGGATATGTCAAGGCTTTGGTAAGGTAGAGTACAAACTCGTATAATACAACAAAAACCGGCACAGCATGCATGCCCTTTTACCTTAACCCCGGGCTATAGGCACGGTACTATTCATCATGTATGCCGTGCAGCGCGGATGCGGTGTGCGTATGTGTGTGCTAGACTCTAGTTAGGCAGTACCTATGTAAGCCTTTAACTTGCTCATTGCCTGCCCGCTCTCTCTTTAACTTATGTGGTATGCTAATATTAATACCGCAGTGTCAAGGGAAGGGGAGGCTTGCATCTCGTGTGTTTCTCATGTGTCTCATGTATTTCTCACGCGAGTCTGGGCCAAGGCGCAAGAAAGACGCCAGTCCTCTCACTTGCAACCTTATACTCGCAGATACTAAGGAGGGGTAAGAAATCGAGATGGCAGATTGGTAGAGGTTAGGGGCCTGCTGTTACATACCTAACCTAAGCTAGGTCAAGGCATATGATCTGCATGTCATCATCCTGTATCTATTATTTCCCCTCCGCCCTCTTTTGCCCCTCTCTCATGCTCAGTGTCGCCAGTCGCTAGACTACACCCTCTTTATCACTCGAAGGGCGTCACCAATGGAATAACCAGGTCCACACCAACACCCCATAACTGGTGACCTTGATTGGTCTCTCAAGTCGGTCGCGTGCTCACCTCGCATGCAGAGGCAACTTGTGACGTTTTTGCCGCCGGCGCAAGTAGGTAGGTACCTTCGTGGGGCAACACTTCCAAGGCTACTAGGCAACGCCTGTTGATGCATCGCCTCTCGCCTGTCACGTGAATGCAGTTGACAAGTTCTGTCGATTGTAGACTAGAACTTGGACATTTCGGTATCAAACCAAGGCAGGGACTGCGAGGGACTGCGAGGGAGGGAGCGGAATGCATCATGGCCCACATGCCGAATATAGACACCACTCGGTACTATGTATCCGTACTTTCTTGTGTCGCATGGGTGATTAAAACAAGGGCTGTCATTGCGCAAAATCCGTCCATACTCGGCATCACGACATGATGGCCTAGTGCCCCGTCGCGAATTGCACCGTCATGCATCAAACCCAAAATGTTTCCCATGGAATCGGGATCCCCACTCCAAGAGTGTTGGGCGAAGTTCAGGTGACTCACGTTGATAAGGCAACCAGAGCATGCAGAGTCTTCTGACAGTCCTATTCCCTTCAACCGTCTGTGGCACCAGTGAAAAATTCAACACCTGGGGCATAGCAAGTACGTACTGCAGTATGGCGTACAGCAGTACATATGTGTTTGATAGGTGGTTCGACTTGTTTAATAGTGGGGAACCATGGCAGGGGTCATGCAGGAGCCCTTTTGGCGCCAGCTAACGTCAAACGATTATTGGAGACCGCCTGAGTACAGCAAAAATTGCTGGAACAAAGTTGAGCGCTTGAAACAGAAACCGAAAGCTGGAGAAATGAGCAGGTCATATAAATCGCACAAGTTTTGGGCCACGAAACACCCGGCCGGGTCGTGGTAACAGAGACCGATATCGGAGTTGGGTATATTGTAGGCGCGTTTGTTTATCGGCTGGAATTCTCAAGGCATTTTTAGTCGGCGTCGAGCTCGTTGGGCTGGCCTTTTGTAAAGATTTGGAGGTCGAAGAGCTTAATAGACACAGTCAACTTCGGATTTCACATGCCGTCAACGTCTCGATGTCGGAGCGGAGCACTCCATACGTTGGAGCGCAAGAAAGGGGTCGCAAAAACCGGACAGGCTTCGAAGCGACAACACATGAATGGTGTTGCTCACTCAAGTGGCGATGCAATAAAGGTGGCGGAAGTCAAAACGAAGGGGATCGCAAGGGAATAGGTAGGTCGGGCGAAGCGGTGAAAGAAGATGGCCGGACATCTTATGGAGATCCTCTCTGTTATCATCATGGCGGATTGCTTCATCGTCAGTCCCTATGTACAGGTACGGACGTGGTTTCAGGTCATGTGAAGACGTGATGATACAGGTGTAGGTTGTACCAGTACAATGCAGACGGTAGTGGTGCTTTCAACCCACCCTCGTGCATTTTGCGGTAGGCAATTTGGAGCGGAGTTCCTCTAATTTCGATGGTGATCGACGGTTGGCAGCCGGGTGGGTACAAAGCGACGGCCAGCCCCACACTCACTTGCTGAGCAGATCCGGTTAGCCTGTCGACGCTATCTGGTCCGAGGGGAGAAGAAAAGAAGAAAAAAAAATGTTTGAAATTGACAGACAGATTAGGTACCCACTCATAAACCAATCCCCCCATGATATGCCGTGATTTGCTTGTGATGCAACTAACAGAGCTTACATACGTGAATATCCACTGGTCAACGACATCCCCCGTGATCTACCAGACTGTCCCTCGACAACCAATGTGAAGCCTATGACGGCCTTCTGACCTCTTTAAAGCTAGGTAGGTATTCTTGAATTCTGAACTGCGTCCCCCACCTCGAATTATACGGATCAGCCCGTGGTACAATTCATCCGAGAGCCATCACCCAATAAGACCCAATGATATCAATTAGCCAGCTGACGACATGCTTGTTAGGCCGTCCATCGCGGTTCTCTTCGCCAATGCTTTGCTAACGACAAGGGTCCCAACAACCCCCCTCACATCCTGGCCATCTGACCCGAGGTACTGTGTAGTAGTACCAACTTGTATGTGGCAGAACCCCGCGTAGGCAGTTCACAACGATTGCACATTTCTCACCCCGGGTGCTGTTATCAACTTATCGTATTACATAGCTGAACGCAATAGGATACGTGACCTAATTTATGAGCTGCCTGGCAACGGAGGCTGGTTATCGTTGCGCCCTGGTTGCATGGCGAAAAACCCTTCTTCTAGGCTGGCCAGATCTTTTGGTTGCGACAGTGCGATGAACTTCCACCCCATCCTTGGCAAGAAAATCTAGTGCCTACCAATACTGCAATTTCTTTTATATATCGACTAGCCCGATTTCGTTGCTTAGAGCCGGCGGCAAGACCATGTGCTGAAAAGGAGTGGTCTGATATCTCAGAGACAGCTGTACTGTACTGCTGTACAGCTGTATGTACAATACAACTTCTGTAGACTAGTGAAGCTGGTAGGAATGTTCATGAGGACTGAGGTTGCATCGAGTTGTCGGATAGGGGGTGAGTACTTTAGTCAGGAAAGGAATGGACTCAAGCCATATCGCACGGCAACCCCTGATCCGACAACAGTACCGATTCGGGATAGTTATGCTACTTAAAGCCAACTCGCATTCCTCAATGTGTCTGCAAATTGTGCTTAATCTGTGCGTATTACCAAAAGACCTATCTATCTCTTTCAACTTGAAGCAGATAAACACTGTATAGAGGGTCCCTCGTATCAGGTTGTTTTATTGTGACCGCTAGCGATGGTGGATGACAACCATGAAAGCCAAGACACACTTGCCATGGTAGTCTCCAGTAGGCGGCAGGCCAAGCACGAAACCCACTCATGTGGTTTTACCGCTGCGCTAGCTTACAGCCCTCCAAAACTACTCCATGGTAACGGATACCAAGTCCACAAGTAGAATGACACCGGTTAACAATCTACCAGGGCTAATGGCGGGTAAGGAAACAGACCATGTACTCCGTACTCCATCATGATTAGTCACAGAACACCACCACATAGGTTGCGAGCAGAGCAGGCTGGGCAATATTACTGCAAATAAGGCCTGGAGTAGACTTGGTACCTAGGACAATCAAAGATAACAGCGAGGAGATCGCGATGTTCAACGAAACGAGTGTGGATATCTTGGTAGTCAAGCTTAACATAGGACAGGGTCAGACAGCATGGATCACAAGGGTGGTTGAACGGACAGTGAATGTGGGCGCGAACCAGAGAGAAAAAAGGGGGGGAGGACGCGGAATTAAGCGACAGAATAGGGAATAGGAATATGCAGACAGTGAAGCTTTCAAAAGTTTTGCTGCCCCCTTCACAGTGCTTTCCACAGACCATTCAATTGGTCTAATTTCCACAACGGGAAATAACGCTAAGGCTGTGATAGGTATCGCGCTGGTTGGGCTTGGAACTCGTCAAATTTGGCAGCCAGGGGAACAGGGGACTGAAGACCCGCCCCGCGGCCCACCCTCATTGATGGTTTTATCCCTGCCCCGCCTGCGGTCCACAAAGGTATCAAGTAAAGCATACTGTACTGTACTTCTTCTGGCGCCTCCAATGAGCTGCCCAAGGTCCCAAGTACCGTAGTGCTGTACTATGTACTATGATGCTGTATTGGACAATCAAGCTTCCTGCTGGGAGAAATTGGTATTTGCTGCTTCTTCTGCTTGGCGAGCTTCAATGTAGCGCACGCTATGACAATATATGTCTAGCTATGTAGGTACCTACCTGGAGTCCTGGACTGAACTGAGCTAGAGCTGGTATGGCCCCAGTGTCAATTGGGGACGGGCGGTAGCGCTATTGCGCGCCCGCTTGCAGTGGTATCAGGAGGCAGGTGAGTGGGTCCGCATTGTGGTACCGAAGGGCAATGTACAGTACCTGGAGACAGGGAACTGGGGACGGGAATTGACAATGCTCAATGATGAAGCTGTGGCCTGCCGTGTGTATTACCTACTGTGGTGAGCTTCTTGGTTTTACAAGTATGTGTTTTGTTGTGGCCGCACAAGCTCCCTTGTTCCCCTCCCTGGCTTAATCACGAGACAGAATAAATACAACCCGGAAGAAATTTCTGGCCTCTCCTTCCTCCTCCCTCCCTTTCCCTCTCCCGTCCTCGTCACAATACCTCGACCGACGCATATCACAGTAACCTGCAACCGACGCTAGACTCGGCAGTAGAAGTCTATTGACTCCTATTGAGCTCTATTAATTGTTTTAATTTTCCCTTTTCTTGAGATACCCCAAGTTGTGATACCCAATTCGCTTCTCTTTTTACCCAATAATAAATACCCACATCAAAAATGGCTGAGGAACTGAAGCCCGTCGCTGTCCCCGAGACGGTACCTGCGGTCGCCGAACCCGTGGCTGAGCCTACTACCACCGCTACTGAGACGCCTGCTGTGACCAAGCCGGTGGAGGAGACTCCTGCCGTCGAGGCCCCCGTCGCGTCTACGGAGGAGACCACTGCTGCTGCGACCGAGGAGGTGAAGAAGGAGGAGGCCAAGCCCATCGAGGCCGGTACACTGGAGCACAAGGGTGCCCCTGCCAACTTCCCCAAGTAGGTCGCCTTGCACAACAACTTGCACCGGACAATTTCGCTAATGCAGCAGCATCGCAGGAACCTCCTTTACGCCAAGAACCACTTCTGGTTTGGAACCGATGCTGTCGAGAAGGAGAAGCTTGCTACCTACCTGAAGAACGAGAAGGCCGCCGATGTCGCCCACCACGTCGTCTCCTGGGCTGCCGAGACTGGCAAGGGTCTGCTCTTCTACGCCAAGGAGTCTGACAAGACTTCGCCCACCGGCGTCATCCAGCTGGTATGTTAGAAACACCGATGCGATCATCGCCGTCGGACGACGCTAACCCTTGTTTAGTCTGAGGCTTCCGAGCCTGCTGTAGACGGAACCAACAAGTTCCACTTCACCGCCAAGGGACACAAGCACACCTTCAAGGCTTCGAACGCCACCGATCGTGACGCCTGGGTCGAGCAACTGAAGGCCAAGATTGCCGAGGCCAAGGAGCTTGCCGCCACCGTCATCGAGTCCGAGACCTACAAGACGACCCTCGAGTCGTTGAAGCCTGCCCCCGCCGCCAAGAAGGAGGAGAAGGTCGCTGCTGTCGAGTCTCCCAAGGAGGAGACACCCAAGGAGGCTGAGGAAGCCAAGGAGGAAGAGAAGAAGGTGGAAGAGGAGAAGAAGGAAGAGCCCAAGCGCCGCTCTGCTAGCCGCAAGCGGGGCTCCATCTTCGGTAACCTTCTCGGCAAGAAGGAGGAAGTCAAGAAGGAGGTCACATCTGAGGACAAGCCCGCTGAGACCGGAGCCGCCGCGACGGAAACTACTCCTATCGAGCAGCTCATCCAGGCTACTGAGGCCGCGAGCGGTGCCGAGGCTGAGACTCCTGCCGCCGAGCCTACAACCGCCGAGGAGACCAAGGAGACCAAGGAACCCGTCAAGCCCACCCCCGCCAAGCGTGCCAGCATCTTTGGCAGCCTGTCCTTCGGAAAGAAGAAGCCCGAGGCTGAGACTCCTGCCGCTGCCAAGGAGGAGCCCGCTGTCGCTCCTGAAGAGCCTGTCGCTGAGACTGCCCCCGTGATCCCGGCTGTGGAGACCACTGAGCCGTTGTCGGCCGATGTCTCGTCGCCCGCCACTGTCCCTACTGAGACCACCGAGGTTCCCGCCGCCAACGGCGAGGCCAAAAAGGAGGTGAAGGGCGATAAGCGCAAGTCCTCTCTCCCCTTCGCCTTCGGCAAGAAGGAGAAGGCCGAGAAGTCGACTACTTCGGACGAGGAGGGCGAGAAGAAGTCGTCTACTCCCTTCTTCTCCAAGTTCCGCCAGACTGTGAAGAAGACCAAGGGCGAGAAGTCGGCTGACAAGGCCCCCGAGGAGCCCGTTCCCGAGAGCAAGCCTGCCGAGACCACCGAGGCTGTCGCCGCGCCCGCCCCGGTGGAGGCCAAGACCGAGGAGACTGCCGCGGCCCCTGTGGTCGAGGAGCCTCTCGCGCAGAAGCCTGCTGCTGCCACCACTGCCCCCGTCGTCGCTGCGGCCTAGAGAGCGAGCGCGTCGGATCGGCTGCGTACGCGTGATCATTGGACCAAACGGTCGTGATCACATGATGATTTACATTAGAGATACCCTCTTGTTGGGATTGGTCGGGAACGGAATCTGCATTTCAAGATACCCCACCGAGAAAAGGTGCTAAAGCTGATACCCCATCTTACAATCCATGTTCTCAAGCAAATACCCCCCCCCCCCCTCTCCCCGAGCAAAGCATGGACTAGAGCTAGGATGACCCCTGAGTGGCATATGAGATTTGTTTTACTTGCTGATGATTTTGCATGTGTCGTCTGACAAGGACAGCATATGAGGATCTGCTTTCCTGTTTCGGCACACGCACACTGCACACATTTCCTTTTATTCTCTACTGATACCCAGTATACCCTGTGAATATGCATCACTCGACTGTAGGACGCCGAGCCCCCGGGACGGTGAGACGAAGCAATGAGCGGGAACAAAAGAAAGAGAAAAGACCAATCTTTGAGAGCTGGCGCTTGTGTTGTTGTGGCTTGCGTAATGCCACCATAGGGAGTGCGTCGGTCGGTTTCAGCCAACTATAATAGCTAATAGATACCTCTTCTTCATCTTCGTCTGAGACCCTTGTTGTAAAGTGATAAAAGCTGTTACTGCTGTATCTACCCGCCATGAACAACATATCTTATTGGAATTTGTGTAACTGTTGAGAATGTTGAGAGAGGATCTGTCTCTGGGTGTGCTACCTAGGTGCTGTAAAAGCTCATGTACCAGTTACTTGCCGTCCCTCCAGCGTGCAGCACCCACACTGTTGTATATTGTACTTGTACAGTTCTATCTATGGGTATATGTTACCCCGCCATTGCTGTATCACTCCCCCCGCCAACAGCTTCCTATCGTTGTTGCCAGCCAGGGTCCATCCGTTGTTGTTGCGCGACCAAACGACGGCCAAAATTATTCCAGCCCAACTCCTACCTACTTATGTACTTCTCATCTTGTATTTACCAACGTCACAGCTGGCACAACAAAGCCATGACAGTCCACAACCCCCAATTGGCACACCCCTTGAAATTCCACACTGTCCCATAGGCCCCGAGCCATGAATTTCGCCGTCGAGGTGCCTGGCGCAGCCAGCCCGCTCACCCGCGTTGAGCTTGTCCGCACCCTACAAGCAGCTTCCTCCCAATACGACACCAAACGGAAAGCGGCCGGTCAGCAGCTCTCCTCCTGGGCAGACAATGAAGAATACTACCCTTGCCTGCAGGTATGTACAGAGCACACCACGCCGCTGACCGCTGACCGCTGACCACTGACCACTGACCACTGACCACTGACGCGTCTGCATGCACACAGGACATCTTCCTTGACAATACCCTGCCCCGCGAAATCCGTCTGCTTGCCATCATCCAGCTGAAGAATGGCATCGACATCGCCTGGCGCTTCCACACACTGTCGGGTGCCATCACAGCCCCCCAGAGGGCCCGCATCCGCGCCAACCTCTTCCGCGGCACGATTGACGAACCGGACGCGCAACTTGCCATGCACAATGCGCTCGTAACAGCCAAGATCGTACGCGTCGACTATCCTTCCGAGTGGCCCAGCGCCCTGGATGAACTGGTCGCCCACCTCGCGGCGTCGCGTGATGATGAACGCCGCCTTGCCGGTGGCTTGGAGCTCTTGCTACGCATCGTTAAAGAGTTGAACACTGCGCGCCTGCAGAGGTCGAAGAAGGCATTGCAGGCAGCCAGCCCCTTGCTGGTCCAGGCATTGGGGGAGATCTACGACGCCAAAGCCAGGCAGTGGATGACCATGATAAGTACTGGCCAGGATGGATCCAACAACCCGGCTATAGCGATGCAGAGCAGCCTGACGGCTCTGAAGGCCCTTCGCCGACTCATAGTCGCCGGCTACGAACAGCCCCACAAAGACGAAGTTGCCCGGCAGGTCTGGGCCTTTTCCCAGTCGCAGCTGGGCCAGTTGTTCGGCATGGTCAGCGACAAGTACCCGGCCATCGGCCTGCACCTCATCCAGATCACCAAGCTCCACGACGCCATGGCCTGGGGCCATCCCGTCAGCTTCGCGGCGCTACCCGGCTCGGCAGAGCTCGTCCGCGCGTACTGGAACCTGGTAGCCCAGTTCTCCACTGTGTACGAGGAGTCGGATGGTCTGCGGCAGGCCGGTTCCTCGGAGGATGAGAAGTCCAAGACGGAGGGCCCCTTGCAGGAAAAGCTCGCGCTCAGAGGTCTCCTTCTCATGAGAGCCGTCGTCAAACTGGTCGAAAACCCGGTCCAGTCGATCAAGTATCGTTCCAAAGAAGACGTGGAGGAGGACAAGGCCTACGTCGAGCAGCTCAAGCAACAGGTTTTCTCGGACGATTTCGTCAATCAAATGGCACAGACCATCATCAGCCGCCTCCTGCGCTTCAGAAAGGCAGATCTGGAAGCCTGGGAGGAGGACCCGCAGGAATGGGAGCAGCAGGAACACAGCGGCGGCAACGCTTACCAATGGGAGGTTGGCCCGTGTGCTGGGAAGCTCTTCTTGGACCTCCTGACGTACTACCGCCCTCTCCTCCTACAGCCCCTGCTGGCCTATTTCGACACGGCCAAAGATCCCCAATCCGACCTCCTCGCCCGAGAGGCTGTCTACACGGTACTGGGCCTGACAGCTTCCAGTGTAGAAGACAACTACGACTTCTCCAGCCTTCTCACGACGGTCATCGCGAGCGACGCACAGCTGGTCGACCCGATGGCAAAGGTCATCCGCCGTCGTATCGCCATACTCCTCGGCCAGATGTCGCCGATGAAGTATAGCGGTCCCATGCACCTCCTGGTTCCGCAGATCTTCAGTCACTTTTTAAACCCCAACGATCCGCACAACGATATCGTGGTCCGCATCACGGCAGCGCGCCAGTTCGACACCGTGTTCAATGACTGGAGCTTCGAGCTGGAGCCTTTCCTTCCCATGGCACCAGACTTCTTGAGAGAGCTCATCTCGCTGGTGCAGACGGTGGAGAATGACGAAGCGAAGCTGGCCATCATGGAGACCCTGCGCGGACTGATTAACAGGCTCGATGCCTTGGTACCGCAATTCAGCGACCTCATAATGGACTCTCTACCTCGTATCTGGGACTCGGCAGGCCCGCAAGGCTTCATGCTGAAGCAGTCGGTCTTGCTCATCATGCTCACCCTCGTCATCACCATGAAGACCGAGCATGTCCGATACCAGCACCTAATGGTGCCGCTGGTTGCCGCTACGCTGCAGGAAGACAACGAGAATCATATCCACTTTGCCGAGGACGCAATAGAACTGTGGACTCAGCTGATCACTCAGAGCCGGCCTCCGTTGTCTCCCGGCCTGTTACAACTCACCGACGTTGTACTGCAGAAGCTGGCCGACCAGACGCTCAACGACCAGATGTACTTGCAAGTTCTTCTGTCATACCTGTGTCTCGCGCCGCAGACGATGCTGGACGACATGCACCGCCAACCGGTGGTGAAGGCACTCCTCTCAGGTCTGAGCGGGAGCCATAGCCAGAAAAGCATCCACCGGCTCAAGGACGCGTCCAAGTGCATCCAGGTGCTGATCCGGTTTTCTCAGCAGCTGGGCGGTCAGCAGGGCTTCCAGGTGTTGATGCGGGATTTTGTGGATGCCGGACTCGTCCGTTTTCTCCTCGATGACATTCACGACTCGTTTGAGGCTCATCAGGCCACAGGGCCCCGTAAGCGGCAGCCACGGCGGACCCCCCAATACCTAAGTCACGACTTCAACATCCTCGCCCGTATCGCGGTCACGGACCCGGCCATATTCGCAGCCATGCTCGAGACGGTCGGCCCGCTCGAGAGCACCTGGTCCTGGCTGAGCGCCGAGTGGTTCGGCGTGCTGGACTCGATCGCGGAGCTTGACGAACTCAAGCTCAACCTCCTGGGCCTCACGCGACTCCTCGAGCTCCCGCAGCCCGTGGCCGGACTCGTGGTGACGAAACTCCAGGACTACCTGTCCATGTGGACGAGCATCGTCTCCCAGCTATGGGACAGGGATAAAGCCGGCGACGACACGCTGGTTTTGGATGAGAAGCTGCCGTCGACGCAGTGGGATACGGCGGTGGATGTCGCGGAGCGCGAACTCCACCAGATGGACCCGGTGCGCACGGTAGCGGCGCACGGGTTCGTCAAGGAGAGGCTGCAGAACCTCGCGGGACTGGTTGGCGAGCAGGCGTTTGCCGAGTGGCTGGACAATGTGGACAGGGATGTGCTGGAGGGGTTTCAGACGCTGGAGGCGAAGAATAATGCTATTGATTGATTACCAACCTAACCTTACCCTTTAGTTTAAATTATTAGAGGGGTTTTCAAGATTGGAGGAAGTGGAAGAGGTAGGGTATAAGGAGGGGGACGATGTAATAGGAGTAGGTTAGGGACAAAGCATGTGGTTCAGACTAATAAGGACTATGTGATGAACATCCTGATGTCTTGATATATTATATGCATTGATTACTTATTTGGTGATAGTGATAGAAAATGCCGGAAGTTAAGTTAATAGAGAGACTTTCCTTACGCTAGGTTACGCTGAATGGCAAGGGGGGAGAGAGTGGGTAGGTTGGACAGAACGAGGATATATTATATAGGATTGGAATTCGAGTCAACTGGGGCACTCAATAGATGGGAATAGGCATACAGGGGAGGAGAAGGGATCTTATTTCCATTCCTCTATATTCTTTTACGTGACCAAGATAAGTAAGTAGTTATATGTGTAGGCTGGGTAGGTTATATAGGTTATATACGTATTTATTTTATGTATGTACATGAATCCTCCGCTCACCTCTCTCTCTCCCTCCCTCTCTCTCTTTCTCTCTCTCTCTCTCTCTCTATACTAGACTTTCCTCACAGTGCTCCTCAATATGTGGGAAATCTTGGTGATGGGGGCGAAGTAGATGGACTCATATCGTTGTGGAGTTAAGTTAAGTATTGCCTGATGAATTATCTACTTAATTTGTGAGACAGATCATGATGCGGACGGACGGATGAGATGAGATGAGATGGGGAAAAGATGCGAGCAAACAAGAACAAGCAAGCCATGGGAGGTGAGGTGAGGTGAAGTGAGGTGGGATGGTTGGTGGCCATGTGCTTGCTTCATGCTGTATTTTTTTTATTCGGGCGTCTGTCTCTGTTTAGCGCGCACCTTCGTTCCCTTTTTCGCGAAAACGTAATGGGAATGGGATGGGAGCCTGGTTGCTGTATCTAACTGATTCAGCCCCTGACGATCGGAAGTGTAAGGTTAAGTATTTATGATTCGATGATATGGCAAATCGACTGTGTAAAGGAAGTATCTGGGATACCCCTAGAGGCTTTACTCTTTTACAGCCTGCCTGCCTTTTTCACGGAAAATATCGACTCATCATGTACAATCAATCCACATGAGCGATCATAGATAGATAGAGGCATGGGACGCTGTCGGAGTAAGTATGGCGATGACAAGGTCTCGTTGTTTATTTTTAATACTCGAAATCGTCATTTATGCCATCTTCTTCCTCCTCGTAGATTTCCGAGTCGGTGCTCTCGCTGCGAGAATCGCTATCGTCGCTCTCCGCAGCTTGCTGTACTGATGATGTTTCTTCTTCTTGCTCCTCTTCTTCTTCATTCTCTTCAACAACCATACCACCACCCTCTTCTTCTTCTTCTACCGATCGCGCGGCGCTGCTGACATCGAAGTCATCGGCAAACCCGACATGTTTAGTAGTGCTGGGAGACGAGGCCTTTGTCGGCTCTTCGAGCACATCGCCGCTCCAGGGCTTACACTCCTTCACCAACTGCCCGCAGCGCAGACACGTCCAGCCCTCGCCCTCCTCGCGCTCGAGCCGGGTGGCGAGGCAGACGAAGCAGTATATGCAGCCGCACGGGATGGTCTCGTACGGGTTCGTGATGTCGGTCTGCGCGGAGCCGACGACGCCGCTGCTCGACGCCGCCGCGGCCGCCAAGACCTCGGTCTCGGACACGGCGCTGTTCTGGTCGTGATAGCAGATGGCGCACGTGCGCTCGGGCAGGAACGCGAGCTCGCCCCTCTTCTCGTCCGCGCCGTCTCCGGCTCCGCCGCCGACGTTAACGAGTTCCTTTGTCTTCCTCCACGTCCGGGCGAGCCATCTGCGCCACCGGTTGATGCCCACCAAGGGGAGGACGAAGAGGAGGAACTCGGTGAATGCGTGCCAGACCAGCTGGCGGTTCAGGTACTCGAATGAGATCTCGCGGTTCACCTGGCTCGTGGGCGGGGCCAGGCGCATTCGTAATATTCTGTCGAGGAGGGTCCTGTAGCGTCCGTGAAGGAGGAAGACGAGGAAGGAGACGAACGCGGCCATGGAGTGTAACGTCGTTATCCGCGTAGTGAGGTCCGACAAGCGCCGAACCCAAGGCGAAGGCTGATCGTAGCCGTTATCCTGGTCCAAGAGCCAGTTCTCCCACTTCGTCCAGCCGTATTTGCCCGTCACGGTGACCAGACCGTACAGGCTCTTCTGCCACTTGGTCGGCGGTATTAAGACGGGCCCCTCGCGGCGGGCGTCTGTGTATTTCAGGTTCTGCAGAGCGGCGCCGTAGGTGGCGTCGTGGTCCCATATGGTGAGCTTGAACAGCACGGCGCGGAGGGCGAGGAGGATCTCGGCCGACCAGTCGTCGCGGAGGTTGGTGCCGAAGTACTTGAGCGCCTCGCCGACCTGGTCGCGCAGTTGGTGGACGAGGTCTTCGTCGAGCAGTTCGGCGTCGACCTGGCCTACGCGGAAGGCGGGCTTGGTGCCGTCGCGCGACGAGATCATCTCCCACGTGGTCAGCGACGCCGAGCCGAGACGGTCGAAGGGGAAGGGCAGGCGGGTGACTTGGGCCCATGCGCGCGACGCCTCTCGGTGGGCGGCGAGCTGTGCTTGGGCTTCTCTCTCGCGGGCCAGCCGTCGTGCGGCCAGGCGCTGCTGCGCCTGGGCGAAGTTGGAAGCGCTCATGCGGACCGATTAATCTTATCGGGACGGTTGGGATCGAAAACTATCGGTCTATACTGGCATTGTTTACGCGAGCTGAAAATGGGATAACAACGTAGCTCCGGCAAACGCCGATACCCCTCCCCTGGGCCGTCCGGCGTCGGTTGATGGTATCGTCGGTTCGATCGATCGATAAGGCGGGATGTCGCAACTCAACGTTACCTCGACATACAGGGAGTTTGTAGGTGTGGCTTACGGCGGTGAGGTAGAGCTAGCAGAAAGGATTCCTGCCGGCATTCAACAGTACATACGGCAGTACAGTAAACAGGGTTGAGATTTAATAAGAGATAGAATCCCCCCATCGGAAGTTCTGAACAGACGGCATTGCCGACCGAGGTTGAAGACAGAACTCCTCTCACCTAAGCTTGTTTGGGTGACATGTTACTAGAACTAACCACCTTTAGACTAGCATGGCTGACATAAGTGTTCTAGGCATTTCAACTTCCAACGGGCAGTCACATGTCATCTGTCAAGGATTGCTGTCTAACCCAGTACCATCTCAGCCGGTCAAGCCACGATATGCAAGGCGCATACACCTACCATGCCTGGTCTGGCATTTCTGAGTATATGCTCCGACTTCGACTAAGCAGCCTGTCAATACTACCCTGCCCTTGAAATCCAGCAATGTGTGTGTGACATATTCTGCTGCATGCAGAGCTTTTCACCGACTCGAAACGGTATCCTGCTGCGTATACTACTTCTCCAAACAGCTGCCAAAACTTTGAGCGAGCTGACCTAATCACTCTAAGTTGTGGGTGGTATTCAAACTCCCCTTGCCATGTGCCGTTGCTGTCTGCTATTGAAGTATTATAGCTTATGACATCAGAAAACCTTTATCTTATCATCTCATCCAACACCCCACAGGATCTGTATTACAGTCTCCTAAGATGACTAAGACGAGCAGATGATGTTGGAGCTCCTGAGCAGCATCCATTGATTCACTTGCCCGCCGCCTTTTGAGATGGCCCATCCTTCTCGAAGCCAGCTACGTGGCTGTCCTTCCCGCGTGAGATCCAGCACACCAATGCAGGGAACCTCTCATGTCAGCAAAGACAAAAGAAAGAGACGAAACAGGGGCCCTTGTCCTTACCAGCAGTCTGTTCGCCAGCTTCTGGTTATGTTACATCTGCTTGTCCTCTTCCAGGGACACACGACTTGGGCTACGGCTATGCTATAGACAGACCCTGCCATGCCACTCCTCATCGAACCCTATTCGGTCACAGGCTGACAAGTGAGCTCGCATAGTTCATCGATGGCTGCGCCCAAGTTGTATGTAGGTTCACGGTGCTGATCGCTGCCAGAAGCGGCCATTGGACCCCTTATATATTGCCACTCCAGCCCTCGACATCACGGGATTCAATCGAGTACGGTGATAGCATGACCCGAGATGACAGTCTTGAAGTTAGATAGTGTCCAACTATCAATACAGCCCTGACCATGCCTTATACCCATGTTTAATCCCTCTACGTTGATATAATTTCTCCCATATGTCGTCCAGCCGAAGCAGCAAAAGGGGAAGACCGGGGGAGGTTGGCCGTCGCAGCCCCTCCCAATCACCACCTATCGCGTCGGGCTCCAAGTCCTCTAGCTGCTCATCCAAGTCCAACATCCGCGTCTCGCTCGCATGCGTCCAGTGCCGTAGCAAGCAGTATGTGCCACATCCCCTGGCCGCCCAGGGAGCTATAATGTCTTCACCACATTTGCTAAGCTCCCTCGTAGTATGCGATGCGATGCGTCTCAGCCAGCATGTGGTCGGTGTTCGATGGAGGGGAAGCCCTGTTACTATGCCAAGTCACGACGCGGCATCCGAGATCCTCTAAAGCGGAGTTTGATCTCGGACAACACACCGCCACCGTTATTGCATCCGTTCAACCCAAGTGCCGAGCGCCCGCCCGGAGCTCAGACAGTTCCTAACGAGGTGGGAAAGAATCTGTCTAACGGTTGGACGAGGACGAAGAAGCCGGTCAACATGCCGCTTGCCAATGAATCCTTGCTCGAACCATTCTATGAGCATTTCTATCATGCTCACTCCATAATCACTCCCAAGGCACATTTCCTCACATGTGTCGCCTTGGATCCAAGCCCGTACTCTTTTCTGCTGACTGTCCTCTCTTTCTGCGAAGCGCTATACGCCCAAGATTGCCGGTTGCCCAACCTCCGAGAAACAGCGTATTCCGCAGCGTGTGGCTCGTTGCCTTATACCGTCCAGTCTGTACAGGGATTGCATATTCTCTCTATAATGGCATTTGGCGAAATGCGGTATTCGCATGGCTTGGGTTTTGCAAACCAGGCCTGGACGATTGCGATAGAGATTGGGAGTGAGTGATACGCCCTCACGAGAAGATGGCGATAACTAACGCTGCGCGTTGCAGTGCACCAAAAGGCATTCGCGGACAGGGCTCCGGATTCAATCCTTGCGGAGAGCTATCGGAGGACGTGGTGGCATGTAAAGTTTCAGGGCATCACGCAACACCTCAGGGACGGGGGACAGGCAATCAGCTATAGGCATGTTGAATCAGACGTCGAGATCCCGTGCTCGGAAGAATGGGAGTTTGAATCAGGGGTAAGTCCAGATTCGCCCTTTTTTGGACAGCCAAATGACAGCTAACAAATACCCTAGGAGATACGGCAGCCCATCTCCGTATTGCAGTACGAGAGGGAGGTTACTCTGGGACGTTCAGACTTCTCATCTACCGCTCTTCAGATAGAACTAGGTCGCATAGAGGCAGATATAGCGGCAACGTGTCGTGATATTGACGGCGAAAGCGAGGTTACGGAAGACCTGATCAACCGAGCGGACTCGACTCTTTGCGACTTTATACGTCGCATCCCGCAGTGGAAGATGGAAGTTGGTAGGTTGTCGGACTCTCTATGGCGCAAATAGAACTAGCTAACATTGCCCCTTCTCAAGTCGACCCAGACGGACGAGCAGACCAAGTGCTCTTTGGTGCGCTGGCATTGGCACACATGTAAGGGGGAACACAGGTTTTTCCGGTTCGGTCATACAATTAATCACTAACGTTTCATTTACCATCAGAAGCCGGATTCGACTTCGACAGCCAGCTTCGAGAAAGGGGCTCAACATACGGGACTATTTTCCTCTAGGCCCATCAGACGGGCCTAACCGCAAGGGCCAGGTCGTGAAGCTGTTCGGCTGGAACCCGCACTCGGTCGAGATTCAAGCGGCGAACAAGGTCTGCGACTTGTTCCGATACCCGATTCCCGTGAAGAGTATGCGGCCGACGGTATGTGAGCTCCTACTCACGTCGGTCTGTTGGCACTGTTACTAACTCTCTTTAACTACTTCTATAGATGATCCCGGGTCTCCTAAGTGTAGCCATCGTATACCTGGACGCGTGCGTCTTCCGGGGACTCGATTCGCCCTTGTTCCGCGAGAGGCTGAACTCTCTAATACGAATCCTCCGGTTACACGGCGAGATATGGCCGCTGTCGAAGAAAGCAGCGGAGGAAGTACAGGCCATCGCGGACGAGTATCTCACACCAAGCGACATCCAGTCGAGCAGCAGCGGGTCGGTCTCTGGCAGGTGGAACAGCTTCACAGTCGATGGCGCCGCGCCCGCTTCCTCCATCTTCGACCCCCTTTCCGATCCGAATCTTGTCCAGGGATGGCTCTCGGCGTACGACTTGTCGGATCCGCTGCTCGGTTCGACTGGTATTTGTTGGCCGATGGATTTATGATTGTGTACACAGCCATTTGGAGTTTACTGTATTTTTGTTGCGGGGAATATGGACTTTAATAGATGGGCGGACGGCGTTTTCGGTGGTATTTTGTGCGGGAAACGAACTAAATTAGTAATACTAATAATCATAATGATATAGCGGAAAAGGGTGGGATTTACGCATGGAGCATACATATATATCATACTTTATATAGAGTGATACCTTTTTTTTTCACATTTCCAATCCACTGCAAAAAGTTCAGACCACAGTTGGAAGGCTGAGCCAGCTTACGGTGCTTCGCAAGGCTACATTTTAATCTATCTTGTAGGAGCCATCCATCGTTGGTATGACTCCCGCTCCCCTTGCATCGTGTCACGTTGCAGGCTAATTGATTAAGTAAGTATGTAGCATTCCAGAGGGCGTTTGTAATACCTGGGTGGAGAAGTTGGACTTGTCCTGAAACTACTACTAACAACTTACTTGTAACAAACCAACAGACTTGCTAAACACTGTTGGTTCTCCGAAAAGCGTTCTATTTATGTATATACATATGCGACTTTTATACTTGCTGCTACGAGACTACAGTCTTCCGTAGGTACGAGAAAGGTTCATACAATATACATGCCCTGTCCATGAAGTTAGACGAAGCCGGGGCCGAGGGAAAGCGCTGATAAAGAAGGCGGGGTAATGAAAAAGGTGATGTGGAAGGGAAGTTTGTACGCCGGCTTCGGACACTGGGATAAGGTCTCGATGATTTTATTAAGAGGGGATGTGTAGTATGGCCTGTAGATGATGTTGGGAATGTCAAATGTCGATGTTGAAGGTGGGGGTAGGCGGGGGGATGAATAGGGGGTGCATGTTATATGGATTATGTTCTAAGGTTATTCCAAGAGGCTCAACTCTTGAGCTCCGAAAGTGGGGGTGGCACGAAATAAAAAGCCAAACGTTCCTTCCTAACAAAGGCTTTAGTCAACTTGCCCTTTACTGCAGTTTCACAGCTCCTTCTCCCTCAACAGCGATTATGCCTTGCACTTGCTAACCTAGCTAGACATTTGGATTTGTCAGAGCAGCTGTAGGCGTAGCTACCTGATCAGTAATGAGATGCGAACTTGCGCATATACTTCTTTTTCTTTTGCACAGTGTCTTCTAAGTTACGCAACGTTTACGAAACCGGAAAGCTCATCCAGTACTCTTACTGTGCTTTGATTACTTAAGTATTCAAGTTGCGGAGGGGAGTGGGCAGGTTCGTATCCCCTGAGCAACATTGAACCTTCCTAGGCACTGCATACAATCCAAGATTTTCTTCGCACCGTCTTCCTTTTTTTTGCCAGGAGCCACGTAGACTGGTTCCATCACAGGGAGATCCTTCACACAGATGCATCGCACATGTCTTTCCCGTCATTTCCTTACTTACACATGTCTGCAGGTTTTTCTTGCAATTACTCACACCGAACCTTCCAAGCTCCGATTATGTATTCATCGTCATATTGCCCTTGTGCACCGTGCACACGTCAGGGCATAGTAAGTAATACCGTCACTCCCAAGTCAAATGGCGAAAAAGGCGAGAAAATTCTAGCGTGCAAAAGTCCATGGAACCTGCACATTGCACGCGCGTCTCTGGTATACAACCAAGTATATAAAAGCACACCACATCCCGTCCCTTCTTCCACCTTGACTGACCTCTTTTCGCATATTCTTTCTACTGCCACTTCAACCTCCTTCAGCTCTCAGGGGTCGATGTGTATACTGCCAGCCAAGTCATGCCAATGAATACCACGTCCTGTTTGTCAACCAGCCTCTCTACTCTCTTTTCCAACGTCAAGAGTCAGCTCGGTGGTTGCCTCTCTCTCTGGCTTAGGTGATTCCCAGCTGGGGGACTTGGCTTAAGCCGATTCTGTTCGAGAGGCCGACAGGACAAGACGGTGGTGGCATTGCCTATGATGCTGTGGTCTGGTGGTAAAACGCATCGAAACCGAGACTGGAAAGAGTCGGAACTGGAGTAGAGGAAACAGAAGGTGGGGAAAATCCGGGGGATCTGTCTGTCCGTTTCTGGGGGATATCCAACCTTTAGGATGTTAGCCTTTTGGGCTACCTCCAAGGTGGTCAAAGGCAACACAATATTTAGTCATGGGCGCTCAGAAGGATAAAGATGTTTTCTTTCCACCTACCTCTTTAACATGACAGCTGTCCGGCTAGGGGCAATGTCCGTTCCGGGGTCGGGAAGTCTCCTGCCTTTAGGAAATTAACCTTTTGGGCTACCACCAAGGTGGTCAAAAGCGAAACCAATATTTCCTCATGGGCGCTCAAAAGGATAGAGATGTCTTGATCCCACCTACCTGAGATGTGACTTTGGCTTGCCCAAGTCCATAGTATCAAGGCAGGAAAAGAGGATCGAAGTCCGTTCCGGGGGTTGTCCGTTCCGGGGGTCGGGAAGTGTCCTACCTCCAAGGTGGTCAAAAGGGAACGTGTAAAAATTTCATCATGGGTGCTCAGAAATATAAACATATTTTCATTCCACCTACCTTTTGAGATGACAGCTGTCCAGCCAAAGGAAATGTCCGCTCCGGGGGTGAGGCAAGGCTCCGGCCTTTAGGAGGTTAGCTTTTTGAGCTACCTCCAAGGTGGATAAGTTGAAACACGGGAAATATATCTCATCATGGACGCTCAGAAAGATAAAAATATTTTCATTCCACCTACCTTTCGAGATGACAGCTGTCCGGCCAAAGGAAATGTCTGCTCCGGGGGTCAGGCAAGGGTCCAGCCTTTAGGAGGTTAGGTTTCTAGGCTACTTCCAAGGTGGTCGAAACGAGTTACCACAGGGTCTACCGACAAATGATGAAACAATAGCAAGTAACCAAATGGTTGAACGCTAGTCTGATGTTACGTGTCAAGGGCTCAGTGTGTTGTTTACCCAGTTGAGAGGGAGATGGGGGGAGGTAATGGATGAATATCTTGAGCGACTGCTCAACAACGACAGGAAAAACAGCCTAGACGATAGTGACAGAAGACAGAGGACATGAGTCGACCGATGCCGAGTGGGCAGAGGATGAGGCAGAGGATGAACATGAGAAGAGAAGAAAAGACAGACGATGGGACAGGACCGAGCAGACGTTTTATATTCGTTCTCATCTCCCCCGAGACTTCGCAAGGCTTTGAGTGGCAATGTTGGGCACATCGTCACAGTCTCTATCTCGGGGAGTCACGCCTCCGCGCAGGAAATAGCCCCCCCTTTCAATGGGCAGCGGCTGCGCTATTGATTCTATATCCGGGCAAGAGAGTACAACCTCCCAGGGCCAGTTTCGGGGGCAGTCTAAGTCAATTTCTACGACACTGCTATGGATTCCACCTTCCTCGGCCTCTAACTATCCCATCCAAGGCCCATGGAAGTTGCAGCGACAATCGATACGCGTGTCAGGCCACCTTCCATCTCCGAGTTGCGCTGTCCCCGCGAAGCCAGGATTCTTCGAGCCGGCCCATGCCTGCCTTTGAAAGGACCTCCTAGGCCACCCAGAGCTAATGAGGCCGCCGGCTCTCTCAGTCATGACTGACTTACCTAGTTACCTAGCCTCATGACTTACTGGTCCTAGCAACGGTCGAGACGACAACAGAGTCCTCCTTACGAGTTCGGGATCACCGAAGACCGCCATCTAACTTATAATATCAGTAATATAACACCAGTAATAGGTACCCCAAACGCCAACATGCCTTTATCCTCTTCTCACAACCACGGCCCTCCATCAACTCACGCTGCTCCCGTCCAACTGCCGGCCGTCCAACTTCCGGATATGCTATTGCCTTCGCAGCTCGAATCTCGAGATGGCGACGATCCCATGCGGGCACAGGATTGGGGCAACCCCTGCCACTTCATCAGGGTGGACTTCCGAAAAGCTTACATCGAGCTACGGAACCAATGCGTCCCGCATCGAGAGATCTCCAAAGTCTTCGGTATACTCCTGGGCATCGAACAAGGCCCCGACGAGAGAGGCTTGCGAGTGTCTGAGTTGACCGGTAGGGGGCTGGGAAGGCCTTCGGTGGGGGAAAACTGGCTGTGCCTCTTCAACCGCATGCACGGAGTGCCGGGCATCGGATACCGCGAAGGCGACGAAGTCAGGCTTGGTTACGATGAACAAGTTGATGATGATAATGATGATTCTATCCCTCCAACTGAAATTGGAGACATCCGCTGGTACATTCACATTCTAAGGTACCTAGGTCCGTCCACACCTGAGATGGTGCACTACAGGCATCCAGCATGACGCGCCATCAGGACATCAATGGATCGCCGCCGTAGGCCTCGCGATAGTAATACTGCTGCAATTGCCGCTCACGTCAATGGAGACACCAACCACGGGAACACCGAGAACGGCGACGACGCCCGGTCTGGGGCAGAGAGTCGCCTGTTCGATGCCATCGTTTCCAGATATCTTTATATACTGGGCAAGGAAGTCCTCGGTCTTCATTCCAACCTGCCCAGGTCTGGCTGGATGCGCAATGTGCCCATCGACAGCGCCGTCCAGTTGAGGGCGCTTAGCAGGGCTGTCATCCTGGCTCTCGACGCTGGGTTTCTCATTTCACCCTATTTTCCGCTCTTGTCCGGCAAGTGGGCGAGCCTCATCACTCTGTCAAGGGGTACTAGGCTGCGCATCACTATGGTCAGCGACACTGGAGTGAATGGCACTGGAGTGAACGGCACTGGAGTGAACAGCACTGGAGTGAACGGCACAGAAGTAAACGGCACGGGGATGAACAACATCGTTGTGGCAAACGGTACTAATTTTGGGTTGAATGGTACTAGGTTGAATGGCACCGGAGTGAACGGCACTCGGTTGAACGGCACTGGGTTGAACAGAACCGAAGTCGACGACGTCCCCTAGAGAGGGAGACCTCGAACGGTCTGACGACGGGGAGATCAAGGAGTACGTGGGTTCGACAGCAAAACACGAGTAAGGCATGTTATGTTACAGCGCAATTACTTATTTAGACCAGCAGGGGATGAGTCTGTGGTTGTGGTTGAGTTATGCAATGTCTACAGCAGCTCACTAGAAGTGATAGGACAGTGGTTGGAATTAGAATAAACTGAAAACTTAGAAAGCACGATAGAGGAAATGAAGAAGCGATTGTTTCTGTTTCTGCTTTTTTTTTCCTTTTCAATAAAATAAACAGCATTTTTTGCGCACCTAGATAGGAGAAGTATTTAAAATTTTAATAAGTCAGGTAACCTTGGTAATTCTGCTAGCAAGGACAAATTGAATAATCTAACCTACCTAATTGCTTCTCTCTTGTTTACTACCTCCTGACCAAGTTGTTGTTTGCTATTTGCTTGAATATATGTCTAACATACAGAGTAGTCTAGTGTAGTCTCGCCAACGTGGAGAAAGAAGAGCAAGTAGACCGCAACTTTTGGTCCGGCAAATGCAGACCGGCCGGCATTCTAAATGGATAAATAAATACCTTCTGTCAGATCTCGTGTCACCGATCAGGAGGCAGTAATTCAGTATGTTCAACCGTGTGTTCCTTTGATTGAGTCGCTAGCTAGGTCTGCTTGAAGGGATTTCTCGTTTGTATGTAATTTGTGTGGGTAGGGGATATGGCACTAAGCTCCTTCTGCTGGTCGCCCCCACCCCCTTATCATGGCTCTGCAGATGACTGCCAGAAATGACCCTTTATTTCTGACACCTTCCAATATGACGGTAGGCCATACTCACATTTTGCAACACAGAAAAAAAAATGGTATTCCCGAAAAAAAAAGTGGAATTACCCTGCATTTTTATTCCTGCTTATTACTTATTCCTTTCTTTAAATATTTTTTTGAACTTATTACTTACCTATTTTTAACTTTGTATATAATAGCTATTAATATAAATAAGTTGTAAAGTATAATTATTGCTTTATATCAAAAAAGTATTGTCACAACCCAACAAGGAGAGCCAACGAATCCAGCCCGGAGGGGTAGAAAGACCCATGTGTTACGAACCAACGAGGGGGGGACTAATGGATTCAGCCCAATGAAGAAGAGGGACAACATGCGGCCCCTCAACAGACCACACAGGGACACCGCG